>LOJH01010965.1:831-27238 GCA_001685095.1 Ellobius talpinus
CACTGCTTTTCTGATCCTTCAGCTTTCAGTTCCTAATATCTGTGTGTTTATTAAGAACAACTAGAATTCATGCTACAGTTAACAGTGCCCACTAGTTCAGCCACTGTGAGGAAAAGATACCCACAGCAATAACCCTTCTACAGATGTAAATGCTAGACACCAGGCCCAGCTCCTTGTCCCAGGCAGTCACTCCAATGAGGAATAATCCTGCTAGTGGAAGTCTCCCCTTTTCCTGGAAGTTCCCAGGAATTCCATCCCAAGCATAGTTTAAAATATTTTAGTCAAATTTACCAATCTCTTCCTATGAAACCATTTTCAATTATTAGTCTTAAACTTTCTTTTATGGATCTAAAATATTTACATATGCTTCTAATGCTTTTATGGTTTTTCTCATATATTTCTTTCCTTAACCTATTTGAGTATAATTTTGAAACCACAAAGTCTTAACCTAGTATAACCGGTTGGCCTGCTAGTCTGCTTTTTTCCCCACTGGAAATTATATACTAGATACTAGAGCTAGAAATTAGATACTAGAATCTATATTCATATATTTTGATCCACTTATTCCTAAGATCTATTATTTCACTAGTACTGTACTGTTTTAAATGCTATAACCTTATCCCATTTAAAAATACATGTGAGTAGCCAGGTGTTGGTAGTGCACACCTTTAATACCAGCACTAAGAAGGTAGATGTAGGCATATGTCTGTGAGTTTAGAACCAGCCTGGCTACAGAGATAGTTCCAGGGCAGCCGGGGCTACACAGAGAAAACTTGTCTTGAAATGAACCAAATAATCAACCAAACAAAGACCTGTGTGACCCTTGAGTGGAAATGATACACATCAACTCATTCATCTTCAAATGCCAGAGAAGCAATAACTTGCTGGTTGTAGTGCCTCACACTCCTCCTATCCCAGCACCTAGAAGGATAAAGCCATGAGTTTAAGGATAACTGAGTCTTCCAGGCCAGCTTGGGATACCTACCAATAACCTGTCTCAGAAAACTCAAATACAGCCAGCCAAACAAACACTAACAACAAACCTCCAAGAATGATTTGTTAATATTAGCCTTAAAATTTGTGCTTTGTTAAATAGCCATGCTTGTTTGAAAGGCTCTGCTTCTTTTCTACTTAGACATAATGGTCATTAAACAACAACAGGAAGGCTAGATGATAATAGAAAACACTCTGATTTGGGAGAGCATCTAGGTTGGAAACCTGACTTTGTTATTTGTTAGCTATGAGTTGCTGGCACAATGATGAACCTAGATCAGCCACTGATAAAGATGGAGCAATAATAACATCATGCCTGTTTCCCAGGTCAGTGAAGGATTAGAAAGGAAAAATATGTTTACTAACACAGAGACTATCACCATTAGCAGGAGGGCTGAAAAAAAATGTTAGGTTGCCTTCAGTTCTGGTCTAGGGTCTATTGTGGTATCATTTACATATACATCATCTCATTTGACTCATAGAAGTCTTGAGTCACCAATGATCATATGACTTCTGTGGTATTGAATTAGATAATGATTTAATAAACTATGATGATACAATGGCTATTAAATGGTGAATTTAAACAACATTGTTTTTAAACTAAACGCATTATTAAAACCTTTGCTGCATTCTTAAGTATGAAATCATCTTCAATAATGGTTTGGGGCAGAAATATTTTTAAACTTCTGAACCTTTAACCTTTTAGTATATAGAAATAGGAATATGTGGTGCACAGTTATTGCCTGGTCTATAAAACAACCCTTTCATCAGTATGCAATATATTTGTATTCTAACTTAGCCAGTTTCAATTGAGTTAATAGAATTTGATTTCTATTACATTATGCATGACTTTTAATTAGAAAATAAGAATTTGACTTTCTTCTTAGAGTCAAGTAACAAACTAAAACTGATATTAAACTACTAGTTTGTATTTATAACAACTCTAGAGAAAAATATGTAAGACAGTATAACTTACCATTAGCATTAAAACTCTTTGGGGTCTTTCAGACTTGAATTTGAAGCTGGGAAAGTTTCCTAACCTCTTTCAGTTCCAGCCTCTCATGTGTAAAATAGAAGTAGCATGGGGTGTCCACAAAGAAAACTATTATGAGGGGAATTAATATTAGCCAAACATTAAGTATGGCAAGTATTCACTAAATTATTGTGACTAATGGGGAATGGCAATATTAGAGAATCATTTGATAAGGAAGAATTTTAAACAAATTAAAGAAATAACAAGGTTTCAAAGAGTAAACTCATGACATATGTACTTTTATTCTAAGCAGACAGGTGATAGTTTTGTTTGTTTGCTTTAATGTGAATATATATTTGGGCAGAAAGAGAATTTTATTTGAAAATATTTGCATGGTTTGTGGATGTAGCTCAGTGCTAGAGCACTTGTATAACATCCCATGGTTTTGATTCCCACAATTAAAAAAGTATTTACAGAGATATTACTATACAGTGCTAGTTCTGGGAATAATGAAAAACAAGCTTAAAAACAAAATCTTATTACAAATATTCATATATTCATTGACAGACAATACTTAATGAATCAGAGTGCAAAGGTTTGGGATGTTAAAAAGTCAAAAAGCAAGATCTTTTGATTTACATACAAAGACTTTGTATATAGATCCTCTTTCAATGTTTTCAGAAACTGTCAGCTGAACTATTTAGGATATTGAATTCCCTGGATATTCTTCAAGCTTTTACTCCTATATTTAAGCCTTATGTGAGAAGAGGATGTAGTTGAAGTTAAGAGGATCTCTTGATTTTAAAAATCTCTGGAGAATTTGGCAGGGGCCAAACATTGATGTCTACATTATTGTTTTTGGTGGCCGGTAGATTCACATTCAACTTAATTAGGCCTTAGAATTGATGTACATGGAGCTATTGAAATGATCTAACTCCATAACACAAAGCATACTTCCTGGTTTTTGCTTCCTGTGTTATCTGCTTTGTTTCTCAAAAATTCGCAAATTTCTTAGCCATGTGAATATGCAATTATTTTCTCAGATAAAGAGAAATACTTTGCTCATGTGGTTTCAAAAGGTTCCCTTTCCTGGTTGTTTTCAGAGTGGGAGGCATTCCATTCTGAAGGTCAGAGAAGTCATGACACATTATGGGTAAGCTCATCTCTTACTTCACAGTGAGTTCAGAAGAGAATGATGCAGGCAGCAAAGCAAGCCATGGTCATGATGTTCTGTGGCAGAACATTTGGGTTTTTCTACAGGTGGAATCAGTATGAAGTGAGTCATTAGTCATCACATTTTCTGGAAGACTCAGAAGAGAAAAAGTTTAGAGTGAAATTGAATGCAGATTTGTAATTCACTTCTGTCATTCATAAGGGAGGATGATGTTCTGCATTAAGCTTGTTCACCAAAAAGGCTCACAATAGTCTGGTTCTTATGCCAAGTGCCAACTAGAAAAGAATAGAAAGAGAACACGGGGATTTGAAATCTTTATTGAATCTCACTTATGTCAGGAACATGTAAAGATGCTTTGTTCAAACATGTCCTTTGTATATGATTAAAAGGAGAAGGGCATGGAGACAGTGGTGGAGAAGGGCATGGAGACAGCGGTGGTAATGAGCAATGTGAACAGCTAAGTAGTTAAGGAAAGGGAAAGGGACACAGGGAAATTATGAGTGCTGTAGATGACTGAGTCAGGAGAAAAGGAGTAGAAATCTTACTTGGGAAACTGAGTCCCACTTCACACTGATCTGCATAAAGGCAAAAGATAATTTAACTCACCATGGATTTGATGGATGAAGATTCCCATTCAACAGATTCCCCACTTGGAGATGGTTCAAAGAGCAAGAATCTGACTGATAGAAAAGACCCTGCAAATGCTATTGTGTTTGTTAATGGGAAACCACCTGTAAACTCAAATTTTCAACAGTGGCCATATTTCAGTACAAAAATATACTTCTTTGAGGGCTAAAAAGTTCTTTGAATTGAGTGTTGACTCAATGTTCAAGACTCCTACATTAGAAATGCAGATGTGTCGGGAGAAATGAGTCAGGGATATGTTAACTTGATTTTTAGTTTGTTCATTGTTTTGGATCAAAACTTGTTTTCACATCTGAAGAACTAACACCGCAAAAATGATGTAACATGTTAGGAATTTGAAATTAAGGGTTTTTACTATTTTTCAATAAACATTTCTGAAGATTGCTTTCCAGGTAGGTCAGTGGGGCAGGGTGCTTAGATTCAGGTACCCTCAGTCAATGGCTGTTGGAGGACAATGGTGAGAGCTTGTATTTGAAGATTTCCAGACTCTTCCATCTTTTCTATGATAATATGATTGCTAATGTAACATTCCTGGGTTTCATAGTCTGGAGAGAAATCGCCAGCCTGGGAAATCTACCAAATTGTGAGGATGAAGAGGAATGAATATGGGTGCTGGAGAGAAGGCTTTCCATCCCTTTGTGCTATCTAACTCGAAAGTTTGACACCTTCCCCATTTACAATTATATATAGAATATCTGGAAATTCCTCATGTTCTTTACAGAGTCACTCATAGGAGGATACAAAATCCATTTGGGATAGAAATTGGCTTAAAAAACAAAATAAAATCAAAAAAACCTTTCCCCTTCCAGTCTCCTCTCCCTTTCCCCATTCTTCTCAGAAACAGCTGTTTAGTTGAGGGTCCCTTGAATTTGTGTGTAGGCTCCTTCCTGTGTCTCAGTCCAAGTTGCCAGGTGTATGCCTAGTTAACAAGTCTATATGCCTGACTTTGGTCTCCTACCCAGCCTTTGCTGGCACACCATTCAGTGTGGACAGTGTTGGGTGGGAAGCTTTCTTGACTATTTTATGGCTGATGGTTGCTTACTGCATGTAGGTTCAAAACTTCAAACTCAAAAGCCTTCTAGACATAGCATTCCTGAGATTAGATCTTGTGAGTAGTAGTTAGGGAGCCAGCCTTGGTCTTTGAGACATCACCCTCCATTCAAGTAAAGAGGGTTCCAGTAAATGGATTTGACCAAGTGGGATGCAGTTCCAAATTTACACAGCTCTCAGAACCTCAGCCCGCAGCTTCTCATTTTCTCTCACATCCTCCCTCATTTCTCATCAACCAAGGGTTCAGCTTTCTACTTTTCTCCCAATATTTCTGACCAAAGGCCAGATCTCTCAATATTCGGAATGCTTCCGTGATCTCCAGAGGCAAACCTCTTCTAAATAAAGATGACTATTGGCCACAAAATTATCTGCAGAAATGAGCCTCTTTAGGCTTGAAGGTTTTAGCTCTTGGATCACTACTGGGCAGGACTAGGTACGCTTTTGATGGCACACAGAAAGACAAGGTCTCTGGAGTTCATCCATCAATAATCTCAAATTCTCTACCGAGTTTTTCCACTATAGTGAGTAGAATCGACCTCAACTCATCTGATTTTGGGGAGTTGGGCCCAGAGTAACTTCTGAGCATACCCAGACTCAGTGAAGGAGACTGGCACAAGCCCAGTGAACTGACACACTTCAAGGCTTGCTTATTTTTCCTGTTTGTGGTTTTCTCCTTTAGCAGATCTTGAAGTCAACAAAACTCCCCACACGGTGGCTCTCTTGACTAAAGTTGGGCATTGAGCAGTGAATTTTAAACAAGTAGTCTTGGAGATTTTAAAATATTTTTTCCAGATTGAACTCATTTCAGAATTCAAGTGGGAGGCAAAAGTGAGGATTTTAATGCGGTTCACCTTTGACGTGCAGAGAGGTAGAAGTCAGGAAAATAGGCAATAGCTCTGGGCAAGTTTGTTAAGAAAGGCTGCTCTGCTGGATTATCCTTCTTATTCACTGCAGGCTCTTTGTGTAAGGGTTAGGGAAGGCAGCCACCAAGCATGTAATATAGGCACGTAGACACTCCTGAAGACAGATGTAACACAACAGAGAGAAATGAAATGTCTCTCATGTAGAGGTAGTTTGTTGAAAGTAGGCTATCTAAAGCTAGAAGGAAACAAAGAGGAAACAGGCAGCTTTGGATAATTAATAGCCAGGAAATAAGGAAAAAGTTTGATTCGTGGAGGAAGAAATAAATCTCAAAAAGTGGAAATAGCATTAAAGATGAGTGATTCATTTTTGCCCTATGCCTTTGAAAAAGTATACAGAACCAATGGCATATTTAAACACTAATCCCAAATCACACTAACAGGAAACACTCCTACTTAATTGTAATTTCCTCTAATTTTTGTGTGCATAAGACCCAAATAGTTAAAAATGCACACTAATGGTTATTGATGCTTCTATTCCTTTTGAAAAGAAAGACACTCGAGATCTTTGTGGACCAGAAAGTTACTAATCTGGAATTACTCAGGGGTTCAGAAAGTTCCCAGTGGATGTGGTCTTTTCTTATTTCTTTCTTCTTCCCATTTTATTTTTTAGTTAAAAATATTAACTATTCCCAGGGAAGTGTTCCTGGTAGCAATCTTCACCAAGAAAACTTGGGCTAGGAATTCTCCTGCCTTCCCAGTCTATATTTCCCTAAACAGAATTCAACTTGTGAGAGAAGTGTAGGGCACTTCTCACTCTGACATTCTTAAAATCTCAGTTCTTGCAGAAAACACAACACCATGGTTTCATTTTTTAAAATCAGTAAGAGCCACAAAGGCTGTGAAAGTGTGCAAACAAGGAAGGTAGAAATCCAAATACCAGGACTAACTATGAAGAAAAAGCTCCGCACAGAAATCTAAGGCAGGGATTAAGAAGGTTCTCAGCATTGGGATATTTGTGGACACAGGATGCAAGGGGAGATGGATCGGAACAGCAGGGCGATTTAGACAATGAATTGCCACAGTAAGAACACCACTGTCAAACCTTCAGATTTAGAGACTGTGGTGAAAATTAAGCCAGTGGCAATTTTCAATGCTTGTAGCATCTGCGCCCAACAGTTCAGCACCCAGAGCCTGGACAGCGCCACAGGCTTTGCTCCCAAGGCAGCCTTCCCGTTTCATCAATCTACTCAGAGACAGACTGTCAACACAGCCAGACTCATTAGGTAGTTACTGAAAATCCTCTAAGACTTCCCTTTCAAACGCAAAACGACTTCCACATTTAATTGACTATCTGAAAAAGCACAAGCAAGAAATTAAAGAGATCGAAATTAAATTTATTAATGGGAGAGCTTGATGGTATTTAATTCTAAAGATCAGAGTTGTCCTCGATGGGGCTTGAGTAAAAAGTATAAAGAAGAGACACAATAAAAACATGACTTCACCATCCCATAAATTCCACGAATTCTTCACTTGTCTTTGAGAAATGGGTGAAATCTAAAACCATCAAAATAATTGAACTTCTTAAAAATTGGATTGTGCGAACGAAAGGTGTTTATGAGAAGCTGATGACTCCGGATCTTATCATCCTGGAAGACAGCACAGAATAGTTAATATGTTCCTTGAGGGACTAGGATGCTGACGTCTTTTACTGATACCGGATCATTACGTGACTGAGAAAAAAAAGGAAGTCATATCATGAATAAAAATCGGAGCACTACAGTGCAACCAAAATATTTTGTACTTGAAGGAAACTGCAGACAGATGTTGACAAAGAGGTGTCTCTTGAAACCATATACGGATAGTTTTTTTTATTAACTGCATATATAAATACCAGCAGAAGGCCAGTCACCTCTGTCAGCATCAGCAGAAGCCCCATCTTCAGACGCAGCCTGAGACCTCGGAACAGAGAAGGTGCCTCTGAAGCTGCCGGATCATCTCCCACAGAGGCCGGCAGCCCGGGCTAGCCCTCTCCTTTCCCATCCTCCCTTCTTCCTTGACTTTCCCTCTTTTTCTTACCCACTAGCTTCTTTCCCCAGGCGGACTTAAGGCCACTCTGCTCCCCCTCCCTTTGGCTGCTCGCCTACTCTGTCTTCTACATCTCTCTTCTCGCCCACTTCCTTCAGTGTCACGCTCCTTCCTAATTCTGTGCGTCTACAAAGTTTTGAGCGGAATTTTAGCCTCGGCAAATAAGTCCCCCCAGCTCCTCCAGCTAATTCCCGCAGCTTCTCTCCAGACACCAGCGCCAGACAGTGAGTGATGACTTTCGGGTTGTGATTCCAGCCCAGAAACTCAAAGGAGCCCTTTGCCCTCCGTCCTACTTGGCAGCCAACACTCTCCTAGCAGCGGTAAGAGTCAAATAGTAGGGGGGAGGGGGGCTTTTTACCATACCATACTAACCTCCCGCGTGTTGGCAGCAATATCAGTGTACGAGTTAGCCTTCTTTAGTTCAAGGTCTGGCTAGTTACTGGGTACACACACATAGCTATTTTTTCGAATTATACCAAGGGAGAAGTGGCCAGACGCACCAGCGTGGCTAAGTGGCATTGAACACAAGGAGCCGCAGCTTCTCTGGCTCCCCCAGCTCCCAAGAGTTTTTTGAGGTTAGAAGGTGGAAAACCAGGGGCAATCACACTTACTGCGTGCCCTCTTTTCCCTACTGCTTTGTAGAATGACCATGTGTAGCGGAGTGAGGCTGGCCTTGCTGGTCTACGGGATAATAATGCATAGCAGCGTCTCCTGCTCGCCTGCCGCCGCTGGACTCCGTTTTCCTGGGATCAGGTAGGTGCTAGCCTAGGCTGAGCTAGATTTTCCTTTCGCCAGACACCACCTCCCGGTCGCCTCCCTACAGTTCTGGATGGCACGCTGCTAAGCATAGCTTCCTGCGCAGACAGGGCATTTCTACAGCCTTTGGCTAGGTATCAGGTCCCTAGCTAAGCCTGGGGGGGCGGGAACTGGTCAAGGAAGCTCTAGTACAGCCAGCCTCACTCCCTCCTCACCAGTGGAGCCCAAAAACCCACATAAAGGGAGTGAGTTTCCGACCCTTGTAGAAACCTTCCCTCCTCCAACTTGTCCAAAGGAGGGGTCAAGGTGCCTCTCTCCGCTTGGCTTCTTTTACCTTTTCTTAGGATGAGTTGGAGAACTTCCGCTCCCAGAGCAAAGCCCGGGGCTGAGAATGAAGCTCGCTCCACTTTGCTTTGTTACAGCCCATTCTGGACTATTGGGGCGGGGTCTCTTGCTCCTCCGCCCTTCCTGTTGTCTCATTCGAATTCTTTTTCCACTGGAACACTTTCTTTCAAATGAATCCTTTTCAACTAGAGTTTGAGCCCTAAACGTCTTAGGGGTGGGGGTCTTGGCCAGCCGAGGTTAAGGAAAAGCTATTTGAGAGACGGAAAACACGAGGAGACAGCGAGGGAGGGGGAAGAAACGGATGCGAAGGAGAGAAAAACAGCAGGCTGGAGGGGTTGGGAGGACAACCTAGCCCACTTGAGGATGCAGAAAACCTGGCTTTTGTCTTGGCATCTGCTTCTAATCGGCGCTGCCCGGGTTCCCTACTTCAGCCCCAGAACCCACTACTTGTATGCGGGACAGTGGAAATGCGTGGGTCCGCCTTACATGGGTGCGGGGTGGCACTCAGGACAGTCAGGAGCACGCGGCGACGAGCTGATTCTTGTAGCCGCGCCCAAGAACCTCTGCCTTTGCGGGGCATCTGCCCATTGATGTACTGGCAGACAGGAATCCTCTCTTCTTTATGAGGACGTTTGCATGCGGGCGCCAAGAAGAGCAGTGGGTGGCTAGAAAGATCCTAGTTCAGGGTCTGGGGGCATACCGGGAGGTGGGAGCTTGGATGTGCGCGGTGCGGAGGATCTCACTCGACTCTGGCCTCTCCAGGGAGGGCAAAAAGGCAATAGAGCGACCCAAGTACGACTGGACTCTGCCTGGACAATGTTATTTGTCCCTTATTGCATTCCGCGTATCTCCAAGGGCCGAAAGCCACTCGGCTTTGCATTTTTTTGTCCTCCTCTGCCTGTCCTCTGTCGGGCATGAAGGTGATATGTGAGGAGCCTGAGATCCCTGGGTACCTACGGAATGTCAGTCCCCAGTCGACCCCTTCCCTTGCGCTCTGGAGTTGAGATGGAATCCAGCCTCCGCTTTATTGCTAATAGATCAGCAGGAACTCTTTGTTTAATGGACTCTCTTCCTTTCACCTCGGTCTATTCTCAAAGTTCCGTGTGCCTAGCACTTTTCCTGGGTGATAGGCACTGGAGCACTCCGCCACACCACAGAATGAGCCAAACTAGCTAAGTTTAGGGGCATCTATTATTCATGTTCCTAGCAGATTCTCTCCAGCCCAAAATAGAAGCCGGAGGTTCTCTGTGACCTACATCCGCGCAGGGAAGGGCTCCCCTGGGTTGGACGGTTTGGATGGGGGTGGCTGCTGCCAGAGGTGGCCTCCTGAATCCTACCTACCCACTCACCCTCCTTCCATTCTGCTCTGGGTCTAACCGTCTTGGCTCATATCTCTTAGGATCTTTCTGGTGCGTTCTAAATGCTACTTGGTGGGGAGAGGGCCGGCCTTTCACTTGGCCAGGTATTGGGGTCTACACTGTTGTTCAGTTCTCTTGGGATCATTGATCCGCCTGAAGAGACATGAGCGAATTTCCTTGTGAAGTAGGAACTGCTGCTGCGGTGTAGTTCCCTTACCTCGTCCCTAGGACTGTTCTAGAAGAAAGGACAATTCTTCGTGGGAGGCCATAATGAAGAAAGAAAATAAATTCTTGGGACCTGGCAGAACTGGGAGAGGTACTTTTAATGACCCTCCTTCTGGCTATCCCACAGACCAGAAGATGAGGCTTATGACCAGGACGGGAACCCGATGCGGGACTTCTATGACTGGGACCCTCCAGGCGTAGGGAGCCCCGCCTCCGCGCTGCGTGACGCCTACGCCCTCTACTATCCAGCGGACAGGAGGTATAAACCCGCCAGACTTCCGCCAGACCTGACGGGGGGTGGGGGGGACCCGGTAGTTGCTCTAAAACTAGGGACCTTCCTATGAAAGCCCAAGTCTCCCTTCTATCTGGGTGAATCCAGAAAATTAGCAGACAGATCCCTGTGAACTTGAGGCCGCACTACGGACTGAAAACTGCGGCGTGAGAGGTGTCCGTGAGTGTGCAACTCCGTAGGTGGGGCGCTCTCAGGTCAGAGAGGTCATCCCAGGGGCCAGGACCAAATCTCATCTTAGATTTACCCCGGGAACTTCCCAAAGTAACTTCAGGTCCTGTGTCTCTAGTGGTTGTCCGGTCATCCTCCTCGAAAGCCCACCAAGTGGGGACCTTGGTTGTCACTTGAAAAACCGAGTCAGTGAGTGACCCACGTCTCATACTTTGTCTCCCCATTAGAGATGTCGCCCACGAGATCCTTAACGAAGCCTACCGCAAAGTCTTGGACCAGCTGTCCGCCAGGAAGTACCTGCAGTCGGTCGTGGCCAGGGACGTGGGGTAAGAGTTTGTGACAGAGTTAATCCAGGGGCGTGGGGTAAGAGTTTGTGACAGAGTGATGAGCGCGCCAGGCTGGGTGACAATACTGAGAGCGCGTAGGGAGGGCGGGGCATATCTTGTACGTTTCTGCGCTCCAGAGCGCCTATGCGCGGGAGGGTGTGTCTGTGTCCCGGCATCTAGGTGGAAACTACCGCCTCGGGCGGAGATCTAGAAGTTGGGCTTTTAAACTTGCCTTAAGAACCAGAGACCCCGTGAGAGAGAAAGAGGGTAGGAAAATTGGGGTTTGGATCCTTGTTGAATGAGAAACAAGTTAAATCAGATGGCCTTACCAGTCGTTCAAAACCCTCGAGGTTCGTGGAAGCGCTTGCCATAATTTGGCATCACGTTTACTATGAAGGCAAACCTAAGGAACAAAGTCCCCAGTTTAGATACTTGAAAGAAACCGTTTTTGCTCCGGCCAGACAAACCAAGAGCTAAGGTCTTGCATGTGTCAGCAGAAGGCAATATTTAAATAAAGCCCACGGGGAAGCCGATTAAATTTTAACTATGAATAATTCATGCGGTGAAAAATATTGCCTACAGCCTCTCACTTTATATCACTATCACGTTTTTTTCAACTTAACGTAGGCAGAGAGAGGCGTATCCGTGTTTTCCTAGATTTGTGGGATAGATAATTTAGCAGGAGCCAGTGAGGCCTTTAGCAACCTTTGTATGTGCGGTAGTGGAAAGGTACAATTTAGCTAGAAATCGTGACAATGTAATCTTGAGAAGCAACCTTTGGAGAAAAGATTAAAGAGCGAGCACTCTCCGGACGCCTGGGATGCTTCAGAAATATCTAGTAAGATCTGAAAGGGTCCCAGTCGTAGAAGTCCTGCAGCGTGAAACTGTGGGTGGGAAAGAGGGTTCCCCGGGTCTCCGTCACAGTATTCCCGTCAGCTGGGGTGTGGCAGAGTAGGGCTGCACAGGGAAGTTTAGAGTCCGGTAGGCTCCCGCGTGGGGGTAGGGCACACTGTTTCTTTCGCGCACACTCAACGTATCTCCCGCCCCACCCCCTCTCCTTGCAGCGAGAATCTAGGCGGCGGCGCAGCGGACGACCGGGCACCCCTTACCAAGCGCCACTCGGATGGCATCTTCACCGATAGCTACAGCCGTTACCGAAAACAAATGGCTGTCAAGAAATACTTGGCGGCCGTGCTAGGGAAAAGGTATAAACAGAGGGTTAAAAACAAAGGACGCCGAATAGCGTACTTGTAGCGATGAGTTGCCAGCTACGGTGTGTATAACATGAAAATTCGTTTTCCAAACTGACTGACCAGTCATCGCTCATGTGTTCTTTCCAAACATGTATTTATGTATGAAGTAAAGCCATTAAATGACTATTTTGATAATAATATTGTTTTTCTTTTTACGAAGCACTAGAGAATGCACAGATATACTTTGTGGACCAATTATTGATATATATTATAAATATATATTAAGAATATATATAAGTATAACAGAGAGCAATTCTTAAGCGTGCACAAGGATTGAAAATTCGCCTGAGCTGTTTATGTTTTTATATAAAATGAATAGAAAAAATAGACAATCATTGTTTTGAATATTACTCCTATTTTTGTAAACTGGAATTAAAGGATAGTATTTTTTATCCACAACAGGCCTGAAGGTACCAAAAATGGCCGTTTGCTACTGTACAAAAAACAATGATGCCCTGCTCCCGGGGAATTCTGAGGTAATGACTGGGGGAATTGCTGAAGGGCTTCCTTTCCCTGTGAGTCTCTGGGGCAGGCTGCTTGAACCCCAGCCTAACTAACTCAAGGGGGCTTTGTCCCACTGGCTGCGGGCAATTCCAACACTTTGGCTTTCTTTGATTCTCCTTTTATGTGTATTTGTCTCTCCTCAGACTCTCAGCCCAGAAGGAAATTTTAACTAAACAACTCGATCCAAATTGTGCTTCTCCCCAGAATTTTCGTCATTCCCTGGGAGAAAAGTTGAGGAATTGTACAGAGGAGATCGGCTTGGAGAGAAAGCTCTCTTTTCTGTACTTCCTGATTCTCCAGGGAACCGACTATCCCAAGGTTAGGGCAATTAGAACAAGGTGAAAGAAATAGAGGCGGATTGGAGGAGGCAGAGCGTGGGTGGCAGAGGAAGACTGTGCAGAGGGACTGGTTTGAAGACTGCCCCAGGTCTGAGAATCTGGGGGCAAGTCCAGCCCCTTTGTAGGTTCCACTGCCTGACAAATTGGGTGCTGGATATTGGAATGGAGTGCAAAGTACAATGTGTTTTTCTCCAGTGCTGTCCATGCTTCTCATTTTGTGAAATGGCCAGGATCCCCCTCTTTGAATCCTATTCTGTAGAAGCCACCCCTGTTCTTTGTGTTTTTTTCTGGAGAACTCTCCTTTCTACCCTTACTACCTTCCTGCATTGTTTAAGAATCATTTGCCATTTTCACTTCTCTTAAGTTTGTGAATGCTATTCATTTTTTGTTGTTGTTTGATGCAAGCAGTGACTGTGAAGTTTAGGAACCCCTGTGTAGCTACCATGAAGTAATTATCCACTAATTATGAACCTTTTGTTTCTTGCTTATTGAGTTTGTAGGTAAAATGTATTTTTCTACATTATGGCTTATTGCTTAGTAAAATTGTTTCATAAAACCAATCTTTGTCATATTAGAATGTGTAATGTTCCAATATTGCTCAGTTTGACTAATTGATAAATCATTTAAACCCCATCTTCATATGTATGAGTACTATCTTGTATCTCTGGTCAAGAGTGGGGTAAGCAGGGTCCCACACCCACTCTTGTATCCTGTCTTGGCTAAAGAAAGCATGTCTGTTTCTTGTCAGTTTCTTGAACATATGTGAAGTAATCTTTATAAACAAAAGAACCTTCACCCAGTAACCAGATCAAGCAACAACAAACCAGCAAGTCTCCAGATTTTAGGTACAAATTTTCAAAAAATAAAACAAAAAACAAAACAAAAAAAACCCATTAGTTTGTGAAGTTTAAAGTACTTTTCCTTTTTCCTGTACAGATTTGGTTAGTATGAAGTCAGGCATCTAAGAAAACAGAACTGTATTTGCATTCGCAGGTGGGTGGATGGATGCTGTCCCGTGATCACATTGCAAACAGAGAAAGCAGGCATTTGATCTCAGCCTGTGTTCGGCTGCAGGACCAATCTTTATTTCTGTAGTCTCCTCAGGCAATGTGACCCGGGATGCAGTTTGCAGCTTTAGTGCCTTTCTTTGCCTTTTAAATCGCCACGAATCACAGATGGCTATTTAGTGGCCCTACAATGCTGCAACACATCGGCTTGCGTTTTAGTCTTAATTATTTGTTTCTTGGATAATGGGCAGACTTTTCTGTATTTGTGTCAGCTGTTAGTGGTGAAACAAGGCTCTAGTGAACCTTTTCTTTATGAAGTCTAACTTAGTGTTCACGTGGCTAGTGGCAAGCATTTTACAGTGATCACCCAATTTAACCTTTTGTATACTTTTTAGAAATGCCAAGAGCCTTATTAACCTGGAGCAGATTTATGATATAGTGATCATATAGGTAGATGTTAGTCTTGAAACTCTTATTTTGTGTGCAACTGATTATAAAAACATATTAACCAAGCATTATTACACACATAATATCTATAATTAGGTCTTTGATAACTGTTATATAAAGCGTGTAAAATTTGTATGAATAAATTTTTGTAAACAATTCACTTTGGTCTAATGTTTGGAGAAAAAAACATTCAGGAAATAATCATTTTTAAATCTTTTAAAGTACTGTATTTCTTTAACAGCCATAAGATTTTTTTCATGTCTGGAATATTTATCAGCCTAAACATTCATGCATTTCATAAATTGTACTCTAACATCTGTTTGATGAGGTAATGGACTCAACAAGAAAACTTTAAAATAGCTGCTCAGATGGAGAAGCCTAAGAAAACACTAATCCCATGAATAGAGATGCTAGAACATTTGTAAACTACATAGATTAGTTTCTGTCTGCTGGTATGTACATATATGGCTTAGTATTCAGAAAGTTACCAGGCAGTGGTGGCATATCATATTGCAGTGTTAGGTACACTTGTAATTATTTAGCTTTTAAAAAAGTACCTGTATACTAGCTAGTTCTTAATGAAATTTTGTATAAAAATGGTGTAAATAATCAGTTTGGGGACTGTAGAATGTATTTAGAGATATGAGTTATTGTTCACTAGAATGTTTTCAGTGGAAGGATCAAGGACATGATTAATCAGCTTTAACAAGAGTTTTAAAAGAAAATGTACCTTGAAGCCTAAAGAAAAATAGTAAGGTTATCTGTGGATAATATAGGCTACTAACTCAAATTAGTAAGATTTAAAGAAAAGCCTCCATATGAAAATCCCATACATTTCCAAGGGTATTTTTGGTATCCTTGTCTATTTCTGGGTTAAAAATACTTTGAGAATCACTAATCATAGTTCATACCATTTAATGTAAAATGTCATATTTTCATTCTAAAATTACTAAAATTAGTTGGACTCAATTAAAAAATCACTAAATATGTCACAATAGTATTTAAAGGCTAGTAAAACTTCAGAAATTATTCTTAGAGAATAGCTCAGCATTTTAGAACCATATATGGAAGAGCCCAAATCTAGAAATTAGATATATGTGGAAAATAAGAAAAGAATATACCATAATTACTTTATATTAGATTTTATTAGCTAAGGAAAATTTTTTTCCTTCATTTGTAATTTTCCTCTTTCTATGTCGCAGTGTAGTAAATGAAAAAAAATGGAGAAAGACAATTTGTTTTGATGAGGGATAATATAATGATTTGTCAAAGAAGTAAAGAAAAGCCCTAAAATTGGCTGACATCAAGTGAAATTAAGATATGCAATTTCACTTGGTGTATTTTTTATATGGGGTAAATTAAATGCTAGGCATTAATATGAAGACTTAAGATAGTTGAGTTTTCAAGGATCTAAGATATGTGCCTTGCTGTTGTAAGGACTGGGACCATAGAGATCCAATCTAATACAGATTAAACACCTGAAATGGGTAGGTATGCTGGTCAAAGAGCTTGACTGACATGTAGTTGCACTTATGTAACAAGATAATTGGGCCTTCTTAGTGATGCAAATTCTAGGGTCACACCAGAATCAATGAGCCTACATTTTAAATAAAAATGCTACACTGATGTGTGTTAAGTTTAAGACCACTTAGATTTAGAATTTGATGACATATATAGATAGGAACATATATTTTCAACTTAGTTATTTTTATATTAAATAATCATCAGGTTATGCTCCTTGCATACAGTAATCAGTAAAAGTCACATCTGCATCCCCCCTTGCAAGAATAGGCATTAGGCTTTTGGAGAAGTACAATAGCTCATTTAAGTCATTAAGATCACTAATTAGTATGATTTTATGTGAGTATTCTGGTTGCCTGCCCCCCACCACACTTACAGGTAGTTCCTAAAGGAGAGTGATTTTCTAAATAGAATTCTAGAACCTTCAATCTCATGGTTAGATGATCAGTGATATATAGAGAGCCTTGTTGTAGCTACCTGGTACTAATTATGGGGACCAAGAAATCAACTTCCAGTTGTATTACATCTCAGTTTGGTTGTAACAGTTTTAAACCTCTGAACTGTTCACAAGATGACATCACCTGGAAGTGTCACTATGGCCTCAATCCACCCTTTATACCAGTACAGTATTAGAAATCACAGCTAAACTAGTAGCATACATGTTCCCCTTGCTGCTGCCCTTGCCGCTACACTGGATCCCTACATCAACTTGCAGTCTATCATTGGGACCTGGATAATTCTCCTTCAATCAAACAGTTTTAGCCCTTTTGTATCCTGTCCTTTGAATGAGCCAGCACTGTCACAGAGTTCCAGGTTCTTCCAATTACTTTTCTATGACTCTTTTGTGACCCCTTTCACATGAGAATTTTTTATCATATACTTATAAAAATAGGTATATACACCAAACACCATAACAAATCATACATCTATTTTTTAATAATTTTACTCTTTATAATAGATGAAAAGCAAATTTTGCATACTAATGATCTTATTTTTATTAGTATTTGCATACTAATGTACTTATTTTTACATAAGTAATTGACTATTGACTGAGTATTATTTGATACTGAAGAATATCTTCAACCTTTATCAGAGTGAATTAATAATTTATAGTCAATGATACTGAGGATGCTGTTTGCATGAATACATATTATAAAATCTCAGAAGAATGTTTAGGGTCATTTTAGATATTTCTGGAAATTAAATTCTAATATTGTGTCAAAATTTATATATTGATTCTTTAAAATGAAACTCAAGTCAACAATTAAACCACCAATCTTAAAAATCAAGTTCAATATAGTCGAAAGTCTAAATTGATACCTATTGAGGAGTGAGTAGGGAATACTAAAATTCTTTGTTTCCCACAATCAAACCATTATGGTTGTATAAAAACATAAAACATTTTGTGTATAGCAACAACACTGAGTTCAAAACATACAATGATCTTGAGTCTGAGATGAGATGGTTCAGACAGTAATTCTTGGCATTGTGTCTGGTGTTGCAGTACACAAAGTACAAAGTGTAAATTTTGTGTGTTCAGAACAAAGGTTGCCATGAAGTCATATGAAACACTTCTGATTCATTTTGCACTTGAGTTTGGAATACTTTTTTTGTTTTTTTGTTTTGGGAAACCTTTTACTGTTGTCAGATTTCTTCCGGACATGTTCAGTTACATGACACATTGTAAGATTGCAACACACAGTTTGAGAAGTTGTCCTTAGAAGGACAGCTTCACAGTCTTTGAAATGAGAATCTATTTTTCTCTATTCTAGTAATCATCTCTCTTGACCTGTTATATCTCCTCTACCTGTTCAATGTCAATCAACTGTAAAGTCCAAGGACTCAAGTCTCCTTCCTTCCTCTGTATCCTCCTTTGTGTGCCCCCACCTCTCTTGTTGGCCTTAGACACAAACCCCCTTGCCTCTACATCCCAACTGCTCTCACACTACAGCACATTCATCAAATGCCTGCCTAGGATAGAGGAAAAGAGGTATCTTGAGATTCAAACAGGGAACTAAACTGTCCTCAAATTGATAGTTGTCATGGTAGTTAGCTATGATTGATGGAGAAACTTCCTTGTCAACTAGAATGTAATTTAAAACATGATTTGGTAGATAGGAAAAATGAGATTATAGAACAATTTATATTTCCTTTATGTTTTTTTTTTTCTACCAACCGTTTAGTATTCTAGCAGGTGACACCATCTGCTTTAAGTTACATTCTTGCTGAGTGTTATAGAACTCTAATTCAGGAAGGGGCAGTCTGTGTGCGACACAAAGATAATAGCATGTCGTTGTGCCTGATTCCTTTTTTCTTAAACACCCCTAATTTTGGTTGCTTAACAACACATTCTCTATACAGGACATGAGTTTATGCGATACTGACTTCTATATACAGCTAGATAATTGAATCCCTTAATAAAAAGTCATACCTGTTATGTGATTCATTTTAGGATAGTGTGATTAGAGAGGACTTTTTTCTGGATTCTTCCAGGAAAAATGTTATTTCTTTCCCCTAAATAGTTGGTATATAATGTCACACCATACAAGAAGGCAGCCTCAGCTATGGAAAGATGGCTCAGTGGTTACGAGTACATAGAGAAGATCCCAACTACAGACTTCTGATTGGGTTTACATTACCAACCATGAATTCCTCCATTGAAGCAGGCCTCTGTCCAACTAGAAAGCAATTGGAAGCCATGTCACTATTACACTAGTGTGCACATTTTCCAGGGAGATTGATAGTGCAGTAAGTCCACAACTGATAAACTGTGGCTGATTCTCCTAAGCAGTCTTCATTTAGTCTTTGCAAACTATGAATGTTAATATGGAGCAAGCTTCCAGTTCCATTTCAGCTTGATTTCTCAAATATGTGGCATCTTGAGCTGCAGGGTCTTGCTATCAGCTGGTAACCAAGAGAGATGGCTACAAGTTATACTGTTTTGGGAGTCTCTGGTGCATCCCTGACCAATGACCTTCAGGGATTGCAGATATGCTATTAAATAAAAACCCTATCCCCCTGGCTTTTATTTAATAGCATATCTTCTAGAAAGCATTCTCCAGCCGTGCAGGGTATCTTTATGTAAACTTACTTAAAATCATTCATTTGTAAACTACAACAATTCTTTGAGAGCATGTCATAAAGGCTCTACACTCTTCACTGAACAAATTTTTGGAGACATGTTCTCATGTGGCTCAGGCTGACCACAAACCTGCCATGTAGTTGAGTGGTAAGAACATAGGCATGTACCTGATCTCTATATCTCTATAGTCCCCAATTCTTTCCCTTCTCCCCACCCCCTCTGCCTCCTCCTCCTCCTCCTCCTTATTCACAAAATCTTGTTCATGATGTTGCTCAGACTAGCCTCAAACTTACAATCTTTCCATGAAAGCACAAACTACTCTCCCATTCTTGCTCTGACTCCTACAAAAATGTATTAACTAGTTTCCTGGGTCCTTCAACTTCCCAATATCTCTTCTCCTTTGTCTGTTCACTGTTTTCATGCCCTGTCTGTGACTAACTTAAGGATTCTCCCTATGTGTTCTTTCTCTGATCATTTTGGGTGCCTTGGGTCAAGCCTTTCTCTGGTTGTTGAGGGCTTGTTTTTGTTTGTTTTTGCAAATGGATGTGCTTTGACACTGCTTCACTCCAACTTTATGTTTTCATCTTTCTGTGGTCTTTCCTATAGGTGTCATTTTCACTCTTCAGTGTCTCTCAGATGTCACCTACCATATTCTGAAAACAAATGAGAGTGAAACAAAACTCCCTTGGCTTTTTACCCTCACCCTTGATTTGTCTTTTCATTTTAGATTTCCATCTCAATTTCTTGCCATTTTTTTGTTCTTTAACTTTTTTTTTGGGGGGGTAGAGGGTGTCTTTAACTGTACCACACTTACTAAATCCAATAACTTTGCAGATTTATTTGGTATAACATCTCCTTTGTTCCTAGAACATTACTTTTCACCTGACTCCTTGAAGTGGCCATTCTTTGACATTTTCTTTCTCCTATCTCTCCACCCTCCATCCCTGTCTCTGCCTTTTCCATTGCCTCCTCTTTATCCTCAGGGTGTCTAGACTCACGTTCTACCTCACACCCCCACCCTGTCCCTGCTCCATAATATTTCTCCACTGGATTTAAGTCCTTGTTAAAGTGTTCAAATGCCTCATTGATATAGTTGCCTTTATGTACACTGGACATCCCCTATCCAGTGCATTCCCAAATGGAATCATTCATCACACATTCATCTGCCTTCCTGGTTGTTGCCACTACTCTCTGCCATACTACTCAATCTACACACTTCAGAGTTTCTTCCCTTCCCTCCATTCATGTAGTAGGCCATTTAGTTTCAGGGACTTTCCAGCCCCATTCCTAGAGAACCTCACACCTGACATAATCACTTTGGCTAAAGTCCAGTTAGCCTTTTCACCTATGTAGGCTAAACTTGATTGTTCACTTATTGCACAGCTTCTAAAGCCTTTGAAAGTTTTTTCAAGATCTTTGAGATGACCCTGAGGAAATCCTTCAGATACCTGAGATGGAGGCTTGGTAAAATGAGCATTGGTCACCTACATGTTCTAGAATATTCTATCACTGTGATAATTGATAGGATCAATTTTTACCAACAGATTTCAGAAGATATTAGGGTAGAAGGACTTTAGTAAACATGGTTTTCCAGGTCCCTGTTGTTCCCTGGAGAATAGTGGGCTAAGGCAGAATAGCAATGCTAATATGCCATTCAGGGTAAGTTTTTTTCAGGTAGAGGGAAGACCAAACCTAATGGATTTCTAATTCTTTTTTTTTTCATCTACAATGTTGTGCTGACTTGTTTTGTGTGTGAACTTGACACAAGCTAGAGTCATCAGAGAGGAAGGAGCCTCAGTTGAGGAAATGCCTCCATGGGAACCAGCTGTAAGGAATTTTCTCAATTCGTGATCAGTGGAGGTGATCCAACAGCCTATGGTGGGTGGTGCCATCCCTGGGTTGGTGGTCCTGGATTTTATAAGAAAGCAGGCTGAGCAAGCCATGGGAAGCAAAGCAGTAATCAGCTCTCCTTTATGGTCTCTGCATCAGTTCCCAACTCCAGGATCCTGCCCTGTTTGAGCAGCTGTCCCGACTTCCTTTGGTGGTAAACAGCAATGTGGAAGTGTAAGCAGAATCCACCCTTGTCTCCCCAACTTGCCTTATGGTTACGGTGTTTTGTCACAGCAATAGAAACCCGAAGACAAATGTAAATGCCTAGCTTATTTCCTATGCTGTTTATGGGATTACAAAACCTTTTATTCATAACCCACCTGTGTCTCACTTCCTGACTTTTTTGTATTATCATGTTTTGCTCTATTGCATACAGATTATCTAGTAATAGTCAGAGCCGACTGCTGTGCAGCAGACCAATAGAAAATTTTCATCTTACATAATTGAAAGTTTACACCCCTTGACGATTTCCACAGCAGCCATCATTCTATAGTCTACTTTGATGACTTTGACTACTTCGGAGACCTTATATAAATGAAATCATGTACTGCTTGTCATCCTGTCACTGGCTTATTTCACTAAGCATGATGCCTTCAAAGTTCATCCATGTTGCAGCATATGGTGTCCTTTTTACAGCTGTCTTTTCTGTAGACCAGGCTGGCCTTGAACTCACAGACATCTGCTACCTCTGCCTCCCGAGTGCTGGGATTAAAGGTATGAGGCACCATCATCCAGCTGACCACATGTTTTTTTAAATAAACGTTTTCTTTAGTTAATTTATTTCCAGCCAGATCACAGTTACCCCTCCTTCCTTCCTCTCCTCCCAGTCCCTCTCCCAACCTCCTCCATCCAACCCTCCTTTCTCTTCCAAAAAGGGCAGGCCTCCCAAGCATGTCAGCTATCCCTGGCATATCAAATTGCAGTAAGGCTAGGCACGTCCTCTCCTATTAAGGCTAGATGAAGCATCTCAATCAGAGGGAAGAGTCCCAAAAGCAGGTAAGTCAGAGTCAGAGACAACCCTTGCTTCCATTGTTAGGAGTCCCACAGGAAGACCAAGCTCCACAACTGTAACATGTGCAAGGGCCTAGCTCAGTCCTACGATTGGCAGTTCAGTCTCTGTGAGTCTCTAGGAGCCCAGATTAGTTGATTTCTGTGGGTTTTCTTGTGGTGTCCTTGGCATCTCTGGCTCCTAAAATCCTTCCTGCCCCTCTTCCACAGGTTTCTCCAAGCTCCACCTAATTTTTGGCTGTGGGTCTCTGTATCTCTTTCCATCTGTTGCTGGGTGAAGCCTTTCTGTTGACAATTGAGCTAGGTAACAATCTATGAGTATAGTATAATATCACTAGGAATCATTTCATTGACTGTTTTTTAATTGCCAGCGATGTTTGGCCCTATCATAGGACTCTGGGCTGTTTAACCTATGGATTTTGTCCATCCAGGCAGTGTCAGAGGTGGATTGCCTCTTATTGTATGGGTTTCAAGCTAGAACAGTCATTCATTGATTGGCTACTCCCATAATTTCTGTGCCTCTTTTAACCGAGCACACTTGGAGGCAGGGCAAATTATAGGTCAAAGGTTATGTGACTGGCTTGTAATCCCAATCCCTCCACTGGAGGTCTTGCTTTGCTACAGGAAATGACTGATTCATGCTCCATATTCCTCATTGCTAGGAGTCTTAGCTAGAATCACCCTCATAGATTCCTGGGAGTTTTCATTGCACTAGGTTTCTTGCTGGTCCCAGAGATGCCCCCTGATTCTGTGTCTCCTTGTACTCTCTCACTCCATCCTCCATAACCTGAGCCCTCCTGGGTTCCCATACCCACTCCCCATTCAGATCCCCACCCCCATACACCTGTCATATCTGTTCTATTTCCCATTCACAGTGCGATTCATGTATCCTCCTTGAGTTCTCCTTGCTACTTAGCTTCTTTGGGTCTGTGGATTTTAGCATGGTTATCCTTTACATTATAACTAATATCCACTTACAGGTGAGTAATACTATATTTACCTTTCTGTGATCACATGTTTATAATCCATCCATCTATTGATGGACATACTAGTGAATGACTGTGTCTGTGTCTTGGCTGATGTGTATGATGCTATAATGAGCATGGTGTTTTAACAACCAATAATGGTACTCCTTTTCAGAAATGGATTTCAAGTATTTAATTAACATAGTCAAACAATTTTTCATGATTTTGAAAACCACCCTTTATTGAAATGTTCACTTTGGTACCTGGTAATGTGAGTATCAGGCCAACATTCCAGAGAACACATCCTTGGGGTGTCTGAGATGGTCCAGGTCCTATGCTGAGATGATTGGGCATGAGGCTACCTCACTAGTATGAATAGGGCTGCATTTCATCAACAGAGAGAATAAAGCTATCACTGTAGAGAAGATGTTTTGTTATTGAGTAAGTACTTGCCAGTACCCCGCTCCTCTAGGCGTAGGTGGAGGCCTGGGGCAGTCAGCTGCAAGGACTTCGTTATGTGAGAGGGGTTCAGTTACAGTGTGTGAGCAATGCCTGGAACAGCACTACTGGGATCTGGGCTAATTCTGGAATCTGTTTTCTTATTTGCTTCAGACTCTGTTGTAATTTAGTTCTCATCCTTTAATAGATAATTTATCTTACTGTCTTCACTTTGTTTTAGGGGAAAAAAGGGGGGAAATTCATGTTGCAGTAGATTCAGGAACTAGGGGCTCAGATTAATATGCACATGAAAAGGGAAAGCCAGAGAGACCCAGCTAGGGTTAGTGGCCTAAGTGATCTATTTACTTTTACTTTACAATATTAATAATATATTTTATTTAATCTAATGTTTCTAAAACATTGTTTTAATGTGTATTCAATATAAATTATTCTTTATTTTAAAAATTATTCATTTTATTTTTAATTATGTGTATCATCATGGGTATGCATGTGAATGCAGGCACTCATGGCATCAGATGTGGGTGCTGGAAATAGAACTCACTCAGGCACTCTTCAAGAGCAGCATACACTCTTAACTGCCGAGACACCTCTCCAGCCTCATTAAAAATTACAGTGTATTTATCTTTGAAAACATTTTTATTAGAAATTATTGTACAAAACTGTGGGCTTTGTTGTGACACTTTCATATGTGCATATAGTGAACTTTTCTCACAATCCCCCCTTAGCTTCTCTTACTCCCTCTCTTCACCTTCCTCTTCTCTAATCACCTCTCTTGTACTTTCTGGTCTCTTTTTCCTCCTTGATTCCACATATGAGAGAAACACAATACTCCTGGCTTGTTTTGCTTAGCTCAGCAATCTTCAGTTCTCTCCATTAGATAAAACGGCTTACAAAATTATACTATTTCATTCTTTATGGGTGAATAAGACTCAAGTTTCCTTTATTCAGTGATTTCCTGCTGGACCTATGCTGATTATGTAACTTGGTTGTGAATGGTTTTGTAATAAGCACAGGTATGTAGGAAGCTGTGTGCTGTGTTGACTTTGATTCCTTCAGGCTCACATCCAGGAGTGCTATAACTGGATAATGAACTCCAATCTGATTTCTATATTAGCAGCAATGATTTCTTTTTTCACCAGCAGTGTACAAAAATTGTCTTTCCCCACATCCTTGCCAGCATTTGTCATTTGTCTTCTTTTCTAATTTTTTTTGCTTTTGTACACATATTCATATTCCCTTAAGAGTTTGGACAGTTATTTTTCTAAGCCAATGGGATGTCTCATGAAGTTATTTGAGAGCCTGAAAGGGTCTGGAATGACCTATTCTTTTATCCTTTACAGACTCAGTCTTCTCTGCTGTGTTGTGGGGGTAGATGCTTAAGAGCAGATCTTTCAGCGATCCCCCCATCCATGCCTCATATTTGGAGTCTGGTAATTGACTATTTTATTTTTTATTATTATTTTTTAAATCTCCCCTACTCTTTGAACTAACATATTCATGGATGCTTGAGTGCAGGGTACGAAATACACAGAGCAATTTGTGCTAACTCTTAGGTAGGCTGGAAGTGTAGCTCATTGGCAAAGCATGTATACAATGCAGTTCAAGTGCTCTATCCCCAGAATTGTGTGGAAAGGGGAAACAAATACAAGTAACAGCAGCAGACAGCATCAAACCAGAAACAGAAATCAAGTGAAAAACAAGAGTCAGCTATGCCCTCTACAATTCTAACAGCAGGATGACGGGGGAAGAAATGACATAAACCAAATGTTTTAGAAGATGTGAAGGAAAGACAAAAAAAAAGAGAAATTAAGAGAATAATTGGGAAAATAACAATTATTTTCAAATAGTAAAAAGCATTCAAAAAGTAAAAAGGGGTCTAGAGAAATGGTTCAGCTCTCAAGAGTAGATATTGTTCTTACAGAGGACTCCATTCTCAATACTTGTGTTGGAAATGCTCAAAACTGCCAGCTCTAGGGGGATCCAACTCTCTCTTCTGGGTTCCCTAGGCATCTGTATTCACGGATGCACATACGAGCCTCCCCACCCCCACCTGCCACGGCCAACACATACTCTTAATTAAAAATAAAGCTTGCAATTACAAAGGGGAAAAGTGAAAAGGAACAAAACAAGAAAAACATGTACTTCTTAGTGCAAAGGATCTAAAAATCATATAAATTAACCTCTCCCTGTGTGTGTGTGTGTGTGTGTGTGTGTGTGCGTGTGTGTGTGTGTGTGTCCCAGGAACTGAACTCAGGCTATCAGATTTAGTGGCAAGCACCTATACTTTCTGATCATCTGTCTGATCCTCCTTACTCTTTTTGTATGTTGCTTACTAGTCATTGGTGGGAGTGATTTGACTCCAGACTCTTTGGAACAGAGTTCAGTTTCTCTGCTCACTAATCCAAGACAGCATGGAGCCAAAGTCTTCCCTTGAGTAGAGTTTACCCTGACAGATTTATTGTATTATTCTAAGACTGAGTTTTACTATGTGTTTGCATCTCAGCTTCTCCTTTGAAACCCATATGGAGGGTAGGGCAACAGCTGTAGTAGGTAGAGGGGATAGAATAGTTCCCATTTTTTTTTTATTGAGCTCTACATTTTTCTCTGATCCCCTCCCTGCCTCTCTCCTCCCCTTCAACCCTCTCCCAAAGTCCCCATGCTCCCAATTTACTCAGGAGAT
>LOJH01010966.1:6139-17659 GCA_001685095.1 Ellobius talpinus
CTATCTATCTATCTATCTATCTATCTATCTATCTATCTATCTATCATCTCTGTAGTACAATATCAAAAATAAGAGATTGACAGCAGCACACATTAGGGGTTAAATTTTGTATCCCCTACCTGTATCTGTTGAAGTTCCAGCCTATCAGTACTTTACCAATGTCCTTTTGAAAAAGGGTCATTGCAGATGTCACTCGTCCTGCCCTAAGCGAATGTCTTCAGTGTCCTTATAAGACAGTTATGGGGAGATTGTCACCATGAAAACATGGGTTGGGTGGTTGAATTATGCATCTGCAAAAAATAAATGCCAGAGTCTACCAGAAATCCACCAGAATCTGGGAGGTGAGGAGGGTTCTGGTGTACAGGTCTGGAGGTGCCCAGCTGCCAGCCAGGCTTGGGGCTCTGCAGTGGGGTGTGTTCCCACTGATGCCTGGCCCAGTCAGAATAGCTACCATCTTCAAGACATCTTGTTCCAGTAGCGTGCCTTTCCTGGTGCGTTGGCTGTCTTACATGGGGCATAAAGAGTGGGCTGTGGACGTTTGGTCTGCACCTGTTGGTGGATACAGACTGCAGCCTTCTCCAGTGCATTGGCAGACTTAAACCAGGGGCAAAGGAAGTCCTGAGTTCCACCGTGCCGTCTTTCCTCCCAGGGACCTGAAGAAGTTGTGCCAGACTTTGCACCTTCCAGAGCCTTCCCAAGCTTGATTTCTGTAAAATAAGAATGATACACCTAACAGCATCCCAGCACTGAGTGGCCATGGCCGATGCTCGTCTCTTCATTAAGGCTCAGTGTTGGTCTCTGAGCAACTGTTCCAACCCTTCCCTGTTGGTACCAAGAACCACCAGCCCTTTTTCTGTCCATGGACTTGAGTCTGTTAGGAACCCGCAGAGGTGCAGGCATGCAGTGTCTGTTCTCATGGTCCATGCACATTGGGACATGTTTCAGAACTCTTTCTCCACAGTACTCTACGGTTGTGCTGCCACACTTGCTTATTTCCTTCAGTAGACTCACGGGGCTTTCCACCTTTTCGCCCTTGTGGCTAATGCTTCAATGAACACAAGCTTACAAAGGTCTACTCGAGTCTCTGCTTTCAATTATTTTGGGTACGTATCCAGAGGTGGGATTTCTGGGTCATATGGTAATGCCGTATTTATTTTTGTTTGACTTTTGTGTTATAGCCAGCATTTTAATTCCTACTTTTATTAGTTGCAGTGCCGGGGATGGAACCCAGGGCCTTACACATGCTTTGCAAATGTTCTACTACCGAGCTATGTGCCCAGTAGCGTTCTTTGTTTAAAGGGAAGACTGATGATAAAGGTGACACACCTTACCTGCACAGAAACTGGCTAACTAGATCAACGATATAAACTGTTTTCCCTACGTCACCAGATAAGCATATTACAGTGTAAGTCTTTCTGACAATTGCCTTTAGCACACAAACGTCCCCCTCCTTAGAGTCCTTACCTGCTTTAGACTGTCAGGAAGCCACTGTGGGGAAAGATTCCGTTCTTGTTCTTTCATCAAGTGTGACTGCAGTGAAATTAATTTTTCAGAGTGATCCCCCATTGGAACTTCTGTTATGCTGGTGAAATAGAGTTATTGCAATAAAAGCCATGATAGTTTGTTGTTGTTGTTGTTTTGAAGGAAGGGTCCGTTTCTGTTGTCTCATGATTCTTCTACCATCACGGATAGGATCCCAAAGTCATGCTGATCCACTCCGTAAATAAGAGAACAACTCAGAAAGGGAGGTTTGCCATGTGAGTTCTGAAACTTCTGGTGACTGAGCCAGTGCTCATTCTCTCGAATACAATATCCATCCTATTAGGTTAGGATAGTGATGGCAGGATCACTTCAGGCTGTTAGCTCATTACCACAATCCTTATAATAATGACCGTGGAAATGGGGGGACGACGACATATTGTTGGATCTAGAATATCTGGTTTGCATTTGAAACTAAGGATAATTACGATTACTCAGGCCTTTCTCTTTCTGATTTATCACTGGAGGCTGTGATGGTGACTCCTCGTAGAGACTTAGGGTTAGTGGGAACTGAAGCATCTTTCTCATGAATACTGGGTGAACCCCCTAATTACCTACAGTGAAGATTGTGTGTCCAGATGGTTAGTGGGGAGACAGTTCACATCGGTCTACGGCAGCAGAAGGGTGCATAAGAGATTCCTAGAAACTCTGGTTGGTGGGTGCACTTGAGTCTCAAAGTTCTCTTCTCTTCTTAGCCTGGATTGCCTGTAGGCCACTGGCCAACTGACCCCATGTAGCCTTCTAAGCAGAGGGTCAGATGACCACTCAAAGCCCTGATCATCATGGTGTCTGCTTAAGATGTCCTGAGATCCTTGGGTGCTGCTGCTGGACCAGCAGCTTTTCTCTGGATCGGTGTCAGGTTCTGGGAGAAGGGCCCGGACACCAAGATGACTTCATGGACAGCGTTTGCATTAGCATTTTCATACACATTCTTACGAACCGTGCCAAGCAGATGTGGTAAGACTTCAGCTCGCAGGGACAAACGAGGTAACAGAACGGCTGTGAGAAGTTTTTCCACCTGGATTTCACTACTAGACGTGCAGGAGGCTTGTCTGCAACATGAGCAAGCTAAGTAACGCTCTGAACACTCAGCATATTACACTGTGGGAAAATTTAGCTCAGTCTATTTAAAGACATTGCCAAATGAATACATCTGGGTTGATGAATTTACCACTGTCTGCTTTCAGGTAGCAGGAAAGCAACAGGGTTGGAAATTAAGTTCCATCACCATCTCAGGAGATCTCGTGCTGCCTTGGAATGAAGAAATGGCCCCCCCTTAGGCCTTTTGTTTCTCATGGTCCTAGCCCCCAAGGGCTTCCATAATATTCTACAGGGAGCTCAAGCCTTTATCCCAAGAATTGGGGAGCCGGCACCTGGCTACACAGCATTTTTGTTAGCTGCTGGGTTTGGTTTCCTGCACTGGCCTCCCACACTGGGCGGAATGGTCAGCTCATGAAGAGGCTCTCAGGATCCATGCCTTCCCACTCTCTAACTTCAGTTTGTACCTGTATCTGTTCAACTCACTGCATTCCTCCAGTCTGAAATCTTGGAGCATTCTAAAGAGGCATCTCTCCTGAGCTGTCGCTTAGCAGGAATATCAGAAATCACCTGCGGTGCACAGTGGACAATGGCCTTCTAGTCTCATGGTGAGATGGGGTCAGCCTCTTTTTTTGTTCAACAATAGAATGCAGCCACCCATCATCCAGCCTCCTGGTGGGGTAGCATCTACTTTCTCTTCTCTTTAACAATACAATGTATCCAGTTTGCCTGAAATAGAATTGTCTGTTTCCAGCTAGGGGGAAGCTGCTCCTGTTTAGGAGTCCGGATGGAGAAGGGAGGCTGGCCAGCCAGAGGTCGTGCCTGCAGCCCAGTGGGTACTCCTAGAGTTAGTGAAGCTGCCATAAACCCAAGCGGACCCCACAAAGCAATCACCGTGCCTCAGCAACAACTGCCTGTCCCCACAGCGTGGCCCCCACTCTAGGTTTCTGAGCAGATGATGCTAATCATGCATGTTGGACCACTTACCGATTCCTCCAAGCTGGGGGCTGGTGGAAACCCACATGTGGGAATATGTAGGGACAGGCATGATGGGGTGCTTGTTCTGTGTCCTTTCTAGCCCAATGAAGGGATAAACTAGCAAAAAATTGAATACATCTATTTTTCTCCATGTTTTAACAAATTTAACAAAGCGAGACGTGGTGGCTTAACAGAATTATCTCCCAGTTTAATAGGTCAGAGGACCAAACAGATCTCACTGAACTGAGGTCAGGGTGTTGGAAGGGAGGGTAGCTTTTCATGAGGTTTCAGGGGACATGTCCTTACTCTCTCCAGCTCCTGAAGCCCCTACATCCCTGTTGCATGGCCCTTCTTCCACCTCCAGGTGCCAACAGGTGTCTTACCTTCCGATCTCCTTCTTCCTTTCCCAGGCATCCTCTTTCTACTCATGGGGATACTGCCAGTCCCACGTATGGAGTCCAGGACAGTCACTTGTAAAGACTATTGCATTGTGTGAGGAAACATGGTTCTATTTAAAATCTGGGTGTGGGCACCTTTGGGGTCATTGGAAGACCTACTGTGCTGGATTCTTCATAAGCTGGTCGCTCCTTTCTGACCTGCTCCTCACCCCTCTGTTTCAGCAGAGGCTGAGGTTTTTGCTTTCTGGCTGCTGGTTAGAGATGTGGGCTCCTTTAGTGGATGCCACTTTTCCTTCTTTGGGACTATGGGGGATGACTTCAGGGTAGTTTTGGTTTTCTGGGAGAGATTTCATGGTGTTTCTTGCTGTCCTTCGATGTGTCCCTCACAGAAGGGCACTCAATAGGAGCATGCACCCCCAGAGTTTTAAGGATGCCCAGTGCAACTTCCTGTGTACATTAACACCAGTTGGCTTTGCTGTGTTGCACCATGCTTCAGTCCAGATGGATTGATTTTGCAATGGTCCCTTTACTTTCAGGGGAGGAGACTTTTGGGTCTGTTTGGGAACATAGTTTTCCTTGACCCCTTCTCTCTCTTGGCTTCTTCTTTTGTTGGTGTCCTTTAAAAGTGTATATCCCATGCATATTAAATCCATGCATGCTATTGTGTAGGCAACATAACCAGTTTCACTCCTGACCTAGTCCTTGGAGTCTACTCTTCTATCCCAGTCTTAAGAGATTTGACTACTTTAGCTACAGAATAGCCGTGGGCTGATAGACTCTTTGTGACTAACTTATTCCCTTTAGCATGGCATCCTCAATCGAGATCAATACATGTTGAAGTACATATCAGGATTCCTTTCATTTTTAAGAACAGACCACTGAGGCACTGCATTTATGAAACACCTTTGGCTTAACCCTTCATGGGCTATGTGCAGTTGGGTTGGTCTCTTTTGGCTATTGTAAACATTGCTGCTATGACTATGGGTATCAAAGGTGGTCTAAAGTGCATGTTCTTACCTAGGGCAAATCCAGTGGAACTGCTGGATAGTACATTATGGTGACTCTGTGCTTGATTTTTTGTGGAACTGCCATACTGTCCCCTACGATGGCTGCTTCATTTTTACTTCCCCATCAGCAAAGCATAAGGGCTCGGGCTTCTCCACATCCTCCTGGACACTTGTCATTTTTGTTGTGCCCCCCAAAATACCACCACAATAGGTATAAGGGAGTACCTTGGTTTCTTCTCGACAGGAAGGAGGTCCCTTTGGAACTTCCACCTGCCTGTCTACAAGGCTGCCTTTTATCCTGTGGAGGCTATTCCTATAGCATGCCTACCCTAAGAGGAGCTGGGACTGACTCCCCATACACGTTCTGTCATGGCTACTGAATGATGCATGCCATCTCACTAAAGTCAGGCTGGCTGAGCCCACTGGTTTTTCTCAGGACCTGTTTGCCCCACCATGAGGGACTCCTGGCCAAGGTCCCAGCCCCTCCTTGGGCCCAGCATGTTTTGATGCATCTTTTCACAGACAGCTTGGCTAGCAAGAAGCAATCCAAGTACATGTACTTCTTTTCTGGGGACATAACATGAAGGCAGGACAATTGCTAAAAACCGTAAATAAATGAATTGGAGACCATTTACTAGAGAATATCCAAGATGATACTTCAAAGCATCCAAATTTATATGTATTCCATATGACACGAAGAGTCAAGTGGAACAGTTAAACAGCACAAGCAATCTAGGTGAAGAGATGAATATGTATCAATTCCAGTACGAGCATGGGCTTTGCAATGCTTTGGTAGAAATTAACTTCTCAGAAGGCTCCCTCTCTGAAGACCCTGGAAATTGTCTGGAAAAGATTTTGGTAATCCCTTGAGGAGTCGGGGGAGCCTTCAGAGAAGGTGAAGGATTACAAGGCTCTGACAAGACGGCCTCTGGTCCCACTAAGGACCTAATCTTTGGATCAGGCCCAGTGCTACAGAGAGAAAGGAATCGAAGGTTCGGGTGGGGTTAGGAGAGATATCCTGGGGGAGTTGATTTGAGTTTGGTAAAAACTAAAAAATTTACTATAAACAGAAATAAGAATATCTAACAAAGCAGGAAATATTTGCATTAAATGTGGTCAAGGTTTGGCTGGCTTGCTTTCACTGCTCTTGGTCAAAAGCACCAGGACTCCAATAGGAAAATGGTCAAGGACATTGCACCACTCGATACTGGACCAGATGAGGCAGGGGATGGGAGACCAGAGCATCTCTGGGCCATTACCTTCAGAGAGTGAGCTGGTTCCTCCTGACAAATGTCCCTAAAAACAGTGCCTCTGGGTTTTCTCTCACCCTGTGCTCAGCCCCACTTCCTTGGCATCCAGGTAGCTCTGAGCGATTCACAAAAGGCCATCATCCAGGATAGAAGGTTGAGAAGCTGTACTGAATTCAGGCAGAAAAATGGCAGAATGAAGGCAGAGGGAGTAAATTTTGGGTCAGTGATGTCTTGCAACTGCAGGACACACCCGTGTGGTGTCAGATAACTCCTCATACGCGTCCCTGGGATCTAGAGCAGAAATGTTTGATCTAACAATGAACAGAATGATGTAGTGACTATCATTTCATGGATAGCATCTTCTCTCTCAGTTTAAGACCATGTGCTGATAGGAAAATAGATTTTAAGATCTACCTACTGGCAGGTCCTTTCTAGCTCTTGCCCCAAGCACTATAAATCACCAGAACCTACCAAGTCAGTGAGTCCAGTGCGCAGCAGGTGGTGTTCACATGTGCCCCACAGGACTGGACAGGCACTTCAGAGCTGCCTGGCATTGTGCCAGGGCCTAGGCTTTTATATCCCATTTCCAACCTGTCATTGGGTTCAGGCCATTTTGCGGTAGATGCCCGATCTTGAAAGAGGGAGCTCCCTAAATGTTCTTCAGCTGAGGAACAGATAATAAAAACGTGGTACCTGTATATGCTGGAATTCTCCTTGGCTGTAAAAAGATGAAAAGCATGAAATTTGCAGGTAAATAGGTATAACTGAAAAATATTACATCAAGGAACAAATATTACCCAGATCCAGAAAGACAAACCATGCCACATGTTCTCTTTCATTGATTCTAGTTCCAAACTTTAGATTGTAGTATATGGCCTGAAAAAACCCCACAGAATCCAGGAAAGTAGGAAGGGACTGTTTGGGGAGGTGGGAGAAGGTGCTCTAGAGAGGAGGACAGTAGGACACAGGTGTCATAAGGGGGTAAAAGAGGACAAGCAGGGGGGTGATGCAGAAGGAGAGGAAGGAGGGGAGGCAGCCCTAAGGATGTTTGAAAAATCCATAGGGGAACATTATTTTATAGGATTACTTAACAATACCACATACATGCTCTCTCACACACACATACTCACACACACACACACACACGCATGTACGTTATGCAATGCAGGGGTGATACAATGTTCCCTCCAAGACAGAATCCATAGATTGTCTAACAAAAATCACAGTTCCAGGCATGGGACACACATCATGGAGATCAATGTGTAACTCACATGAATATTAAAGTAAGGGAAGGTGGTAGATAGCGACAAGGTCAGCTAGCAGATGAGGGATGGAGTGATGAGGGACAATAGGGAAACAATGCAGGTATAGTCCTTAATGAATGAATGAATTTAAAAGAAAAAGATACAAAGGATTAGCGATGGCAGACAATGAGTGACATATACTGCAAACACACACACACACACACACACACACACACACACACACTGTGAGCTTAGAGAACAGGGAGTGGCAATCTCCTACCTACCCAGAAGTCACTGTTGTATTTCTCCATTTACTACAGAAGACCTGGGAGAGTCGGGTCTCTCTGTACAGTGTAGTAATTCAGTAGATGCAGGGTAGCTGGACAGCTCATTCTATAGAGAGGTCAGGGAGCAGCAGCTATGTCTGTGCAGCCTGCAAAGGATGCACTAGACACCTGGTCAAAATGAGGTGAGAGGGCTGTGGTGGGGGCAGGAAGAACGTCACTGCTGCAGGACATATGACCAAAGGGAGGAGTGTCATCCAAGGGACAGAAGGCGACACAAGGTGTCAGTGCAAGGTGTGTTGGGATCATTGACCTGTGTTTCTTGGTTGCTATGAAACCAGAGAAAGTGCATGGGCTGCTTAATCCATTAGCGCTGTGCACTGACCTCATGCAGAAAGCTGCAGCTCTCCCGGGTGACAAGAAATGCTCATTCAGAGCCCCTCGTTTCGTGTCGAAGAGCAGCCAGAGGCCCTGAGGACCGGTGTGCAACTCTGGGGATGCAGGAGACTCAGGTTATTAGTGCATTGGCAAACTAACTACTCCAACAAAAGAGCCCATTAAGTCCATGTCTAAGAGTTGCTAAATTCATGGCGAAGAGCACACACTTTTGCATTGTAAGAGACTATTACAAAAGTGATCAGAATATTACTTAGTTTTAGAAAGTTTGCTGTATACACTGATGTGTCTTATACTAATTTGAGGAGAAAAAGGCCTTAGGAATAAGGGAATAAGGAGTCTTTTTTATAATATTTTGTTGTGTGTGCAAGGGGTGTTTGTGTGTGTGTGCATGCGTGTGCATGCACGCATGTGCGCATGTGTGCATGTCATGGCGTGCAGAAGTCATAGGCCAATTTTGTGAAGTCAGTTCTCTTCTTCCATGGGTTCTGGGGCCTGAACTCAGGTCACCTGACTTGTGTGGTGAATGTTTTCCCTGCTTGACCATCTTGCTAGCCTTATAATGTTATTTTTAAACTTGTTTTTTAAATTGAGACAATAACAATATAATGACAATTCAAATATGCATGAGAGATAGTAAGAAGATTCCTCTCTTCCTTCTGAGTCCCCACTTCTTTAAGGTTCATTACTCAAAGCAGCTACCCCAAATTTTCTTACACATTCTTTCAAAATGTTTTGAGCAAATAAAGCCAGTTCTATTTATGAAGCTGGGGGCACTCTGTATTTTGTACTTGCTTTTAATCTTACAATTATTCTTAAACATCTTTTGTATTTCGATATTTTATTAGCCTATTTTCTATTGTTACAACAAAATACTCAAGAATGAAGACATTATACTGGGGGGAGGGAACAGGTGTGTTTAATTCATGGTTTGGAAGCTGGAAGTCCAAGATGAGATGGCCCATTTGTTTAGCTTTTTGGTAAGACTCTTCTTGCTCCATTACCGCATGGAGCACAGAATCCTGGTAGGAGGACATGGATGGCATGGTCCCCAGGAAAGCTGGAGGATTAGGGCCAGGCTTGCCCTTCTATAGGGCAGCTTTTAAGGGGATATAACTATCTTAGTCCCTTCTGAGAGCCGGGCCCCAACTCTGAGGGGTTTTCCGTTCTGGGACCTTGCTATGCTTAAACTTGAACTTGGAGCATTTGAACTGCTTTGGGAGACTTGACCTCATGCCACAGCAAGCATGCATGTCTACTATGCTTACCTTTGTGGCTATGCCATATCTCACTGTGGGACCACACTGGAATTTTTCTAAGGCGTCTTCAACTGATGGACTGACTTCTAGTCTTCGTACCGCTACTGAAGCCAGAGTCACTAAAATTATCCTTAGGACTCCTGCACATGCAAAATTCCTGTCTGTAGACCAGAGGCTGAGAACCTCTTAACAATTACTGTTGATTTAGTTAGAAGCCTTCTATTAGATCAGCTAACCTTCTGCAGATGGAAAACAATAAAAAAATAGCACTTTAATTTGCATACACCTAATTATGAGGGATGATGAACTTTTTAAATTTTACTCAACTCACATTTCTATTAATGTAAACTTATTTCCTTTTTGAACTTTCTGTTCTGCCCCTTTTGATCTTTACTGCTTTGCAGAGTTTTATACGTACTAAGACTATTTTTCTTCTTTGTATCTTTTTTTAAACCTTTTGATTTTCTCTTTTGGATCTTTTTTAAAATTTTGAGGGTATTTTTGTTGTCAAATTTATCATTCTGTCCATCTGAGTTTTCTTTGTTGGCTGTACCCTCCACTTTGGTTTAAAACATGTTCTTAGTAAACGATTGCACTTAATTCAGCTCCTTCAGCTAATATGTTTGCGGTTCCCTTTGTGAAACATTTGTATCTTTGATTAGCGGGCTTTATTAGAGCACAGAGAAGGAAGTAAGAGCCAGGCTCAGCTTTCTGTGACAGCGGTGCTGCCTCCCATCACTTACGTAATAGTCTGGGTGCTGAGTCTAAAATCTGCCTGCTGCATCCTTAATGTATTTAATTCTGGACTCTATTTCTGTCAATTCCTACTTTACAGAAAAATCTTTAATTACCACAACTTTAAAAGACGTTTTATATCTAACATGACGTGACCGTCCAGCTATCTTTTCTTCCCCATATCGTTTCCTGACTGAATATACATACCAATGATTCCAAATGGACTTCAGAGATAGTTCTAGAAAAAAAAAATTACTCTTAAGAGCACAGATGCAGAGTGACTTCCATGAATCAGGTCTCCTTTATGTCCCTCAGGTTAACACACTCCTTAAGGAGAATGGAGACCTATTATCTTTTAAAATTTAGTTTATCCTAGACATTTTTTATTATGGCTCTGAAAACTCTAAATGCTTGTCTTTTAGTATTTTATTTTCAAGACACTTGTTTCTTACGGTTAAGAAATGTTCACTGATATTTTGTAAACTGCCATCTTTCTGAAGGTGGCTTCATTTAACTTATGGGTAGGAGCCACTAAATAATTCTGTTATGCTCTACTGAAATAGGTAGGCATGTTACATCCAGAAGGCCCGTGGTAACCAATTTTAGGATATTCCGTGGTTGAGCTCAGATGAAGGCTAACATCAAGTGAGTATATTAATACTCCAACATTAAGAAGAATGAGCCCAGGGCCAGATGTCCCTTGCTCTAGCTACAAGGACCCTGAACTTGGAATATAACAATGCTTATGGAATGCAACAATGAACTTGGAACATGACAATGCCCTTCACCTCACTGGTGACCCAGAACCAACTCAGCAGGATGGGACCCAGTTCCAGAAGCCTGGCTCTCCCTCTGTTTTAAAATTCTAAGAATGGTGGTGCTCATTGGCATGGAGTAGACCCAGAGTTATTCTGGAAAAACTTGAAGCCTGTTGTGGACTTGGGGCAGAGATGGCCTTGCCGTGACGTCGGGAGCCCATGGTCAGGTAGATGCATCAGGGTTCTGTGCTGCTCAGCGTTTTGATCAGGCTTTGCGTGTCCAGACACAGTCGTAGCTGTGAGAGGGTGAGATCATTAGCAGACATTTGTCTGTTCAGGCCTGTCTCTTCTCTTACAGGCCACTGTGGCCACAGAAGACCACTCAAATTCTCAGTCCCGGAGGCACTGCTCCTTCCTCTGGAGCAAGGCCAGCCAGAGCTCCTCTGCCTCTTTAGATCTCTAATCACAATGGCACAGACCAGCACTTTCTTCTAGTCGGGGCAAAGCTTCTATGCTTTCCAATAGCAAACCTCGTATTTAATTATATCTCTCTATATACTTTAAACAATTCCAATAAGCTTTTCTCATAAATCCTGGTTCCTTTTAGGCAAAAAGAAACTAACATTTAAAAAAA
>LOJH01010967.1:0-12820 GCA_001685095.1 Ellobius talpinus
GAGAGAGAGAGAGAGAGAGAGAGAGAGAGAGAGAGATAGGTCAGGGCAACATTTCTCCTCTGGCCTCCCGGATTTCAGTCCTCTGCTTCACTTCTATGTCCAATTACATCTTTGAGTGCAAACAACAGCCATTTCCAGAAATTCCAAAAATTGGTAGATGAAATGATACATAGAGATTCTAGTTTTTCAGAAGAATGAGTCCCTCAGAATGAGAACACTCTCTCTCGGGACCCTTCCTCACTGTGGAAATACAGGAGGTATTATGCTAGCCATTGTCCGAAATCATGTTCAGGTGTTTTCAAGGATGTTCTCAATTCCTTATCTAAACTTGTTTTTGTTCAGTGAAAATTATTTTGATAAATCTCCTTAGAATAAAATGCCAATATTTTTATTAAAATTAATGAAAAAAATAAAAAAAATCATCGAACAAGGTTTTTCCTAATTGACTGACATAGTTAGGAAAACCTTGCGCGTTGAAGTTAAATAAGGCAGGCTGCAGCCTTTGGGCAGTGAAGGCAGACACAGTAGAAACGTGGGCATGCTCACATAAACAATGAATTGACAAGCTATGCTGCAAAGTTGGATTCATCCAGTGGTTGTGATGTGGCATGATGGGTGATTGACAGGTTGCTGTCTCCTCCTTTCTCCTTTTCCCCCTTTCCACGCTCTTCCTCCCACTCTTCTCTTTGCTCAAGTGGCAAGATGATGTTTGCATCTACAAACTAAAACTTTGCCCCATCAGTCTCTTAACCCCGCTGTCTGTCTAATATAGTTTGAAATTCACCTTTGTACGATGGGGTCAAGTTGACAGGGAGCAGATTATGAAAAAATGAAAACAATTTTTAATTTTATTGCTTTTGAACTCAAGAGTTTGAAAAGACAATTTGTGAAAGCAGATGATTCTGACAACTGGTCCTCCTGGTGGCGTGGGCTTGGATGCCGAGAAGCAAGAGAGAATCAGAGGGACAGTGAGAAGGCAAGGCGTCTTGGTGGACTGTGTTCTGGGATTTGGAGGGATGGCTGAGTGACAGGATCTTCTAAGACATTTGGGGCTGGGTGACAGGAGAGAGTTAACACTCTTAGGCATATATCATGTGAACTGCTGGCTGAGGGCACTTCCCTTTGGGTTGGTCACTGGCAGAGAAGAAAGTGGGGAAGGGGAGTTAGCATCTCTGGGATTTACTATAATCTAGAGATCTCTTTGTCTTAACAATAGGCTAGTAAGAGTTTGAATCAACATCAATTTGGGATTATAATAATGTGCAAAATCTTATTGCTCTTAAACCACAGTAAGTTACAACCAGTGCTATAATGCAGAGAGATTACATTCCTGGACAACACTTGCTGTCAGACTGTGTTTATCTTTACTCTCAAGTAACTTTAATAATTAACAGTTTGGAAACCTAGAGATTCACAAGGCATCATTTTCATTAAAACCCAATTTTAGTAAAACACACAGGTTAAAATGTGGCTTTATTTCTAACCTGGGAACTGCCTAATTAAAGAAAATAACATTGCACAAATAAAGCATCTCTTTAGGCCTTCTAGCAATGAACCGTCTTACTATTTCCATCTAGTAAACAAACATAATATCTGTATAAAAATGGCAAATATGCATTAGTCTTACTTCTCCTGCTGTTGTGTTTCCATTCCCTTGGGACCTTCAGCATCTCTTTTGAGTCACTGTCTCTACAGTCAGCACCATTGCTCATGCCTCGTCCTGAATCCCCCAGGCCCCCTTGACCACTGTCCTTTTCTCATTTCTTCTTCCCTCCCATTCCTAAATTTCGCCGATTCCTTCCTTTCTCCTCTTCACACCCCTTAAACATTGGTAAACATTGGTGGTCTTTTGACTTCTTCATTTCACAAACACCCATTCTCTTCCTGTGAAAGCATATCCATTGTCAATGCTTTTGATATCTCCAGGTCAATTGTTCCTTCCAGTGGGAAATACAAGTTCAGAACTTTCTTCTTGACATGGGAGCACTTGTGCCCGTGTTTGAATCTGCTTTGCTAGGTCCCTGTGATCTTGTAGGTGCTGTGTTGTAGACAATCCAGAACATCCCTGCCACCCACACCTGTACACCTTTCCTTACAGTGTTTCATCTTCTCTTCCCTCCTTCTTCCTAGCTCTTAATGTTTAATCCTTTCAAGATTTAGGTGATGTCCCGCTACCTCTTGTGAGCAGATTTTCACATCTTCCACACAGATTACAAATTTGTTTATTTGGTTCTTCTCTTAGTAAGTTTGATCTTTTAAACCTGGTTTTTAGGACATTATCTTCATACTTATTTCTTAAATACTCAGTTTTTATAAACTAGTGATCCCGGAGGGCAAGGTTTTCTGCTTATTTTTTTCTGCTTAATTTTTTAATCCTCTTAAGATCTTACTCCAGTGCCTTTCATATAATTTATAGTTAGCTCATTGGTGGGCTTTGTAATTAGTTATGTGATGTGTAAGAGTGTTATAAAAGTGGTGATGGCGGTTAGTGAAGGCTAGGGGAGGTTCAATAGAAACGAATCCATCTTATAAGGCACAGTTACGTCAGTAGAGTATGTTGTGATGTTCTATTGTACATGGAATGATGACAAGAAATAGCATTGCCTTGAATATTTCAAAGTGGCTTAAAAAAGGGACCTTTGAATGTTCTTACCACAAAGAATTTATAAGTATGTTAAAGGATATGCTACTGATCACTCTGATTTGATTGCTACATTACATAATCAAGTACTGAAACACCACAATGAACCTCATAAATATGTGGAATTATTACTTGCCAATTTAAAACAGCATGCAAAGAAATCCACAATAATCACGATGTTACAGTGTTGTGTTGTCATGCTGGAGCCTTAGGTCAAAATAACAACAACAACAACACAAATCCAAACCAATGAACCTAGTTTCAGCTCTAGATTCAATTAGGTTAAAAATAACTGTAAAAGTTCCTTATCCAGAGATTATGAAAAATCACATCCTTTCCCAAGGAAGCGTCTAACTCTGTCCAGCAGAGGGCAGTGGTACCTAAGTAAACAGTGTTGCCTAGCGCTGTCCTCTTCATTCACGGTCTTATTTCATGGTGGATGAACTGAAGGGCTTTTGCTGTAAGATTGGGATGTGATGGACAAACTTTATGTAAGTCGGCTGCTGAAGTAGCAAGCAGTAAGTTAGCTTACATCCAACTTTTCTCTTAATAAATCTTTTCTAGATTTGATTTGAAATGAAGATAAAATCTAGGCCTTACTATCCAGGAAGTCACATAGTAACTAGCACTCTGCCCTTCTTTAGAGCAGCTGTCAACATCTGGCTGGCTTTCTATTTGTTGCCACCCTAACCATAAGCCTAACTCCGTAACTTCAATCCTTCTTTAATATTAGGATTGGAGACCTGGCAGGGGAGCTGCTGTCTCAGAGAGAAAGACTCATCGCTTGCTCGATAAGGAAGCAAGGAAGCAGACACAAGAGATACCAGTCAACATATTTGATAATTTGCTTGTTCATCTATTTATTTTCTCATTTATTCAATAATCTTACAACCACTTATCATCTATTACAATAACTATTGTGGTGGCAGAAAAAGACATAAGGCCTAAAGTAAATCACAATGTTCACCTTTCAAGAGTAACTAAAGTGAAGGAATTGATGGCACAAATACTTAAGTTAATATGCAGAGGGATGGGTAAACATTCTGAGAACTCATCTGAATAGCAGCTGACAGGTCCTCATAAATTTAGTGTTATTATTTTTGTAGGAGGAAATGGGAAAATTGGGGAGGGCTTTAATTGGCAACAGAGGAGGGAGGTCAATTCAGAAGAAAAGGAGAGAGGAGGAGAATATAGCACTAAGGATGTCTGAAAAATCCATAAGGAATTATGCCATTATTTATTGACCCAGAATTACATGGAATACATATGTCTGAGTATACATATACATATACATGTACACACATATAATTTAAATAAAGTTATCTCATTTGGGTTAGCAATGCTCACATCAAGAACCACAGACTAGTTATGAAAACCCCAACATGAGACACCCCTTTTCAGTTGTTGGTTACAGGAGTCTAAGAGACTCTCCAAACAATAGAAGCTATTGCTGTTGCCTTTGGCTGTTTTCCAGAGGTGGAAGGTAAATTCCTATTACTGAAGATACCATGCACTTCAGACATAGGACCTGGAGGTTCTGAGCTGGATCTGACATGAAAACCTCAGCCCTGAGGACTAGCTTTCATAGTACCAGAAAGTGCTACACAAACTGCCAAGGGAGAGAAGCAACCCATAGTCTTACTCTGCTGTGAGGCCTGTGAACTACAACAAGGACCACGTCAAGATATTCCCAAGGATGCAGTAGCGGCACTTACTTAGACCTTTGTGGTAACCAACAGCTCTCTAATTGGACTCAACACCCACTCCCTAGGAGGGAAATCATATCTGCTTTGGAAACCTAGCCAAATACCTGAGGCTAATGAGGTCATGTATTTTAGAGGATAACCTACTACTGCCATTTCCTGAATCAGCATAATTCCTAACTTCATTCTAAATATAAATGCTCAGACACACAGGTGAGTGTAGCTCTCACCTCTCATTAAAGGAAGTTATCTTCACAGCAGATGGAGACGATTACGGAAAACCACAGCTAGTCTAAATGCAGAGAACAACTGAACACCCGGTGCCCAGTCCCAGTTGAACCTCTGCAACTGAACCTTAAGGCTGAGGGGACACCGTGGAATACAGAGCGGAAAGATTCTAAGAGTCAGAGGGTCAGGAAATTGCTGTGAGACTGTGTCTTTGACAAATGATGGGGAAGTTTCCCCCATAAAGTCTCACCAACATGGACTCCTAAACAAAACCTGAAAATGTATAAAACCAACATACATGTGAAGATGGAAGGGGAAAATCCCATGAGGCCCCAACCCTAGGCAAAGAAATATGGGTGAGTCTGAAACCTGACAGTGGGAGGAATAATTTTCCTGCAGGATGAGCAGCCTAATTGGGGACCCCAAACCAAGTGGTCACCGCTGACATCATACACATACAGATAGCACCAAAGGACTGAGCAGGTTGCATTGAAATATTTAGCCTTGTACTCATATCTGCAACAATAACAAATAAAGAAAGCCATGAATCTGATGGGGAGCAGAAGAGGGATTATGGGAGAGGTTGTAGAGAAGAAAGGAAAGGGCCAAATGACGAAATTCCCTTCTAATTAAAAAAGAGTTTTAGACTCCTCTAGGAATCTAGTACTTTGCTTTTGATTACAACTTGTGCTCAACAAATGCTTCTCTTTTAAACTTCATACATTTCAGTTTCTAATTCATGAGGTACATGCAACAAGAATGGTAATTGCTCTCCATCTGAGAATCAGAACACAAAATCTAGCCCCTAGAGAAACTGTCCAGGCATGTAGTCTGTAAACCATGTCCTGGGAAACTTCTGGAACAGTTTTTCTTCAGTGCAGTCAGAATCACCTTTAATTATGTTGGATTACTTTTTAACCATTCCAATTTCCTTCCTGGAAGCCTACAGAGTCAGACTCTAGAGGGATGGAGAGTGGGGGAACCAGCACTTACATGCACATGCCAAGCGATTGTTAGCTCATGCTGGAGCCCGGGAATGCTTCTCCTTTGCTCTATTAGCTCATATACACCTCCAAGCCAGGCATGAACTCTGAGCTCTTTTCCCATTGCGTGCACTTCTGAGTCCTGAGTACAACAGAATAACATCTGGCACAGAGTAAATATTTATTGTCTGATTAACTAAGCTATACCCATATAGAGTATTAAATAAATCTAATTTCTACCTGAAAGTTCAGTTTGACGAAGGTTTCTAATGCTAAAAAACAAAAGTGCTATTGGTAGATTCATCTTCTAATGTAAGGAAGACAAGTTAGAGAACTGAAAGCCCTCAGAGATATGGGTTTCTCTTATATACTTATATTTGGTATAGAATGTACTATAACTATCTTCTCAAAGCATTCTAAATAATTACTGATTAGGTGTAAGCATAGCCATGTATGGAGTCCAGTCTAGAGATTTCAATTTACCAAATGTCAAGTACCATTCAAGCTTGATTTCTCCTTGAACTACCCTGACTGTGGGTCATCCCTCTCAGGACTGGGATCTGACACGAGGGACAAGTTAACATTTGACAACGAAGTGATTTGCTATGTGTGGGCATTTGGGTTCACAGCTTGGATCTGGGGTGAAACCCTTCCACCTGGACGCTAATGTTCAGTTTGATGGACTTTGAACATCTTTTCAGGGAAGAGGCCTGAATTTTGTGACTCTTGTGCTCACTTCTACTACAGTTACTACACTGAGCACCTGTGCCTGTGAATGCCTTTAGTATCTTCTACAGATACAGTTAGTTGGTCTTTATACAGTTATGGGGGAAAATGCTTTGGCTGAAGAAACATTGATTCTTCACGTGGGCTATGAGGTAACTAAAAGCAGGATAAAATCCTGGCATCTCTGCCTCCAGTTTTCCGCATCTCCTTTACTTTGGATTAGACTGCTGTTTATCTCCCCATAAGGATGTTATTATTATTTTTTTTTTGTGTGTGTGTGTGTGTGTGGCAAGAAGTTGGCACACACTGTGGTATGCATGTGTGGTGGTCGGATGACAGTCTTGGGTCTCGGTCCTTACTTTACATCTTTTTTATTCTTCTCCTTCGAGATTAGAATTTACTCCCTCCCTTTTCTCCCTCCAAACTCTTCCAAATATCCCTCCTTGCTCTTTCTAACTTCGTTGCCTCTTTTTTCCATCAAGTGTTGTAGTTGCATATAACTGTATGCGTATACATTGATATTCCTAAATATAACCTGCTCAATCTCTATAATGTTACTTGTATGCAATTTTTCAGGACTGGCCATTTGGTTTTGGATAACCAATTGGTGTGCTCTTCCCTAGGGAAGACTATTTCTTCCACTCTTCGCATTCCTTGCTTGCCCACAGTTCTGTGTGTAGTACTGAAGCCTGTTTCTTCCAGTCTTCRCATTCCTTGCTTGCCCACAGTTCTGTGTGTAGTACTGAAGCCTGTTTCTTCCAGTCTTCGCATTCCTTGCTTGCCCACAGTTCTGTGTGTAGTACTGAAGGGCTTTCTCTCATGCACTTTGGCATATCTGTTAGTGTCATCCTTGCTCAGCTCATGTTTAGACAATCATGCCGGTGAGACTGCGTGAGTGTAGCTTCCGACATTGTAGGAGATACAATCTCGCAGCAGATTTCTTGATCCTCTCGCCCTTACAGACTTTCCTGTTTCCTCTTCTGCAAGCTTCTTTCTTCATGCACCCTGAGACCTAGGTAAATGCATCCACCGGAGCTCTGCATTTTGATTGGTTGTGGCTTTTTGCAATCTTCACACCTTCCAACTTGAGATAGGTCTCTGTTGGTTCTTGCTGCTCACGCCAGGCCAGCTGGTCCTCAACCTTCTAGCCATTCTTTTGTGTTTGCCTTCCATTTTGCCACAGAAGCACTGTGATTGCTGATGCACACTGCCTTGCCTGGCATTATATGGGTTCTGGGGATTCTAACTCAGGTCCTCCTCATGCTTGTTTGGTACATGCATTTACCCACTGAGCCTTCTCTCTAGTCCTGCATCCATCTATAGACTGGTGATATCCATCTGCATCTCTTTTAAAGGCTGAAGGCATAAAGGTAAGAATAATTATCCTAAACATATCATCACTAAGGATTCTAGGTTAGATGATTCCACAAATGTGGAGAATCATTTTTGATGGCGAGGCTGCACTGTGAAGCAGGAGTTATCATTTCATGGGCACTATATTGTCCCTGCAAGTAATAAACTGTCTTTAAGAACCACAAATGAGAGAATGATCAACTAGACAATGACTGCTTACTCATGTATGGGGCTTCTCCCCTACCCCAGTGCTTTCTTCCTCTAGACTTACCACTCATGATAGTATCCTAAAGAGGAAGTTGAGTAACTGAACCTCAATATCAGGTCCTCTTAATGTGTCACATTCATTAAATCTTCTCTCTTTGCTTTTCACCATTACTTGTGTCTTTAGTTGGCAAACTGGTATGGGTGGCCTGGCATAACCTTGTTGGGGTTGATCTTATGAGGAAGCAGGAAGGGATTTTCCTAATAAAGATGGATGGGACAGGCTTCTGTATGCCACCCTGAACATAAAGAATTGAAGTTCTTCAGCAGCTCCTACCCACTCTTAGTTGAGGATGACCCCTGGAACATTGACTGCTGGGCACTTTCAGCTTGCGTCTACCATGTATTGTCTAATCACAGGATGTCCTTTGGTGAGGGCCACTGACAAATCCATGGGAGTAAATGAAAAGCACAGAGACGACCTCCTCATAGAGGAAAGGGCCCAGCACATCTATGAGTGATGGTTACTTTCATGTGCTATGGACAGGGTGTGTTTAGAGGATATTAACTTTAAAAGAGAGGATTGTATTAAACTAAGTCAACCCCCCTCCATGTCTATGGGCTTCTTTACGTTAGGGGAAAAGCTGAGTAGAACAAAAGATGGACCCCTCCACCATTGTCCTCACTCCAGAGACTTCATCTGCTCTGTGGACTCTTACCTCCCGATGAGAGCCTTGGTGCCCCTCTACTCTCCCTCTCGCAGGCTCACCTGCAGATCTGGAGATTAGGCACATAAACTCCTTGTAACACCCCCCTTCTTTTTGGTTATTTCTGTGGATAATCCTGTCTGTGCATTGCATTCATTCTTGATTTGGTTCTTTTGGCGAAGGATGAAAGCAGTAGCTACTTTTTGAAAAAAGAAGGCAAGATGTGTCTTTTTTTTTTTTTAAAAAAAACTATTCTGAGACAGACTGGTATTCTGTTACGTTTTCTGAAAGTTGCAAAGTATTTTACTTAAATATTTAAAAATAGGTGACCAGTAATATAAATACAGATAACTGTGAACTTTTATACAGATAAACAGTTATGTATATAACTCTAAACTTCTAAATCTAAGCAACAACATTGACAGGGTTATTCTCCTTTCAGAGGCTGTTCCTCTGCAGAAGATAAGCATGCAGATGAAGGGTTCGTGCTTAGTTTATGTTCTTCTTACCATCTTGAATGTATATAAAATGGTGCATATGTGCGGTTGGGTTATATTTTATTTTTATTTTTTTTACTCTTTGGGGACCACCATCCACCTCTCAAATAAAGACATGGAGACTTAGTTTTGCTTATGAATGCCTAGCCTTAGTTTGGCTTGTTTCTAGCCAGCGTTTCTAACTTCTATTATCCTGTTTCTCTTTAACCACATGTTGCCTCTGGGCTTTTTACTTTTCCTTATTCTATATACCTTTCTTTCCTTCTTACTTTGTGGCTGGCTGTGTGGCTGTGTGGCTGGTTCCTGGCATCCTCTTCTCTTTCTTTTTCACTCCTCCCCCTTTTCGTTCTTCTCTCGAGCCTAGATTTCTACTTCTATTTATTCTTTCTGCCTGTCAGCCCCGCCTATTCTATTTTCTATCTCACTATTGGCCATTCAGTTCTTTATTAGACCAAGAAGGTGTTTTAGGCAGACAAAGCAACATAGCTTCACAGAGTTAAACAAATGAAACATAAAGAATGCAACACATTTTTGCATCATTAAACAAATATTTCACAGCATAAACAATCGTGACACATCTTAAACTAATATTCCATATCAATATGTGTCTGAGTGTGGTGTGCATGCCTATAGTGTCTATATATGTGTGTGAGACCAGAGGAGGACACTAAGGGTTCTTCTCTGTCACTCTCTGCTTTATTTTCCTGACGCAGAGTCTCTTGTTCAACTTGGGGCTGGATTGACAGCCGATGAGTCCCAGAAATACTTCTGTTTCTTCCCAAAACCACAGCAAAGCCACACCCAAGTTTTTATTTTTTTTAACCTGGGTTTAGGAATTTGGACTCAGTATAAAACTTGTGCAGCAAGTACTCTTACCTATTAAGCTATCTTTAAGCCAATAAGCCACAATATTCACAGTAGATGTAACTCACAGTACCTTCAGTCCATGGAATACTATATTCCATATCTATGTTTGCACCTTACCTGTTTAGCACTGTCCAGAGTAACTACGTTAGAATGACTTTGTATTTCCTCCTAAGTCATAGGTGTCTTACTCATACCTGTGTTACTTTTGGCTCCTAGGTTTCTGAAAAGACTAAGAACTTTGGGGCTGGAGAGATGTTTTAGTAGGTAAAAGCCTTGCTTCACAGGCATAGCAACTTGAGTTAAATCTATGTAACTCTTGTAAGGGGAAGAAGAGAACTAATTCTGTGGCAAGTGTGTGTACCCCATAAACACACATACAGTAACAACGTATACGTATGCATGCATGCATGTATATATATATATATAGTAAAGAATAACTGTGGATTCAGGTTGGTAAAAAAATTTCTTCCTTATTTGAGTAGTCTGGAGTTTCTATATGGCACCACAGTGGCAATGTCAGTTGGAATCTCTTGAACACCTAAAAAGACTAAGAAGCGTTAAGTATGATCTTATTTTCTACATTAAAAACTAATTTTGAGAGCAACAATTTGAATGAATCAAATAACCAGAATTTTTTCTTTATCATTCAGCACCCCACAGATGGAGCAACCTATATAAAGGTGTAGTATTCAGTCTGAGTTGGATATAGATCAAAACGATCAGCTTATTTTTGAAACTTCACCAGGAATATCAAAGACATAGGCAAGATGAAATTTATTCTTTCAGGATAAGTTCCAGTGAAGTGAAGCCAAATATGTAGAGAAAAGTATCTTTTGATAAAAATTTATTGAATGCATTTGAGATTCTTGTATCTGCTAGCCAGTCTAAAATAGAGTTTGCGGTAGGGCTAGGTTACCGATCAAGAGATAAACTTGGGAAGAGGCTATTCACCCTTAGCTTCCCAGGCTTCATTCTTTGCATCCTGCCGTTACTGGGAGATGGACGTTTGCTGCTTGTGTTGACTAGGACTAGGGCATATGTAGCCGAGATCCAACCTCGAAGCAATCATGCGCTAGGAAATTGAAGGCGACAGGAGGATGGGTGGAAATGGGAACCTGAATACAGTTAAAATTCCCACAGTGTTTGATTTCTCTACCACCATCATGCTTCTTCCTCAGTAAAAATCATGTTTCCACACGACTGTCTCTGACTTTGGTAGATCTCAAGATTTACCAAAAAGATCTTCAGTTTCACTCAAGGGAGAAGTTTGACTTGAGATACACAGACTCAAGAATTTATGAAACACATACATTTGCTTCTCAAATTGAGGGAATGATTTCATTGCTTACTATGAGATGACACAACTTTGCCTAGTGGGGAGGTTCAGTCCATGGGTACCAACCCAACTCAGGTAGATTCTATCAGGGACTTTGCATTTGTGGTCTTTAATCAAATTATGCCTTACTCTTTTCCCTAAATCACGCAGAAAGACAATAAATCCTCCAAAGTCACCAGGCTAATACATGCTAGACTTTGAGCCCCATCTCCATCTGTGCTAGAATTTGCTGTATACCTCAGGTGAAGTTCAGCAGAGTCAGATACAATGAACTACTGAACGGAATGAGTGGGTATCTGAGATTCACTTTCAAGTACTACTTGGTTACATCACTGGTTAATAAAGTTAGTTAATTGGATCATTTGAGGTTGGAACACCAAGTCTACTGCTGCCTTGAGGACCAGCCTCTAGTAGCTCATGGTTTGAGGGGAGCCTAGGGAGTCAGTGGACTATCACTTAACTAGAATTTTCTATTTGAGGAAGTAAAACTTAGTTCTCTGGGGCCAGTGAGGGGGGCTAAACATAGTCTCTGGGACTGGCAAAAAAAGGGAAAAGACACACAGTACTCTTAGGGTCTTTTTCTGTTCTCTCTCTGTTCTTTATTTCTTTTCTTACCTCTATCTTGATGTGTCCCTTCTGTCTCTCTTGCTGTCTTCCTTCTCTCATTCCTTCTACATCTGTCTTTCCTAACGTCTTCCTTTTCTTAACTTTATTTTTTCTCTTACAGTTTATATATCCCAGCAAAATCTTTCAAACAAAATAAAAATTACAGTATGGCTACAGTCTATTTTTCAAGTGAATGATACAATGAACACAAGTAAAAAACAGCATGTCTTCCATATCCCTTAAATGATTAAACATTTTACATAATACAGGCAAAAACCAAGTTATCCCAAGAACCCAGATGCATTCATACCCAAGCAACTTGTCATAGTATAACAGAGTGTAAGCAAGCAAGGTATTTTTCTCAGCCAGTGTTTTTACTGGCAGACTGAATTTTTCAGTTATAAAAAGGACCATCATTTTATTATATTAAAAAGTAATCTTATAAAATATCTTAAAAGAATCACAAATCTAAACTTTTATATATGAAAAACAATCAGTCAGCTCAGAGTGCGTACCATGCATCAACAGTTTTTTTTTGTTTTTGTTTTAGTAACAGGAGGCTGAGGGCAGAAATGGGTGCAAGGAATTAATCACCACTTTTGATCACCAACCCATATTAGCAGCAATAGCCATGCTGCTATTCATTGTTCCTGGTCTCTGACCTCAATGAGTTCCTTGTTCAACTATTTGTCTTTAAACTGTTTTCTAAGATTTTTTTTTCTTACCTAAAGGTCATTAACAGAAACATCTTCAACTAACCTTAAGTTATTTTTAAAACTTTGTGTCAGCTATGATGCACACTCAAACCTGAGAACATTAAGATTAAAATAACTTGAGATAACTTAGCTTCTTCCTCTTCCTCCTCCTCTTCCTCCTTCTTCTTCTGGTTTTTAGAGACAGGATTTCTCTGTGTAACTTTGGAGCCTGTCCTGAAACTTGCTCTGTAGACCAGGCTGGCCTTGAACTCAC
>LOJH01010967.1:13691-24065 GCA_001685095.1 Ellobius talpinus
CGCGCGCGCACACACACACACTATTTTTTCATCCTATCAGCTCTGTTCTTCTAGAGAGCTCTGACTAATACATGTAAAGAATTATCACACCAAATACAGTATAGAAGAGATTTGCTATCCTCATTGGACTCTTCTTGTGACTGATAGTCTGTGGCCAGGCCAAGGGTGGGCACTGAAATTTCCATGCTTTGTCTTGTAATTGGCCAGCTGGACAACTTATGCTCATGTACTTAGGCAGACACAGAGATAAGCATTTCCTTTTAAGCTGTTTGAGACTTCTCATTGCAAAAACAATTTAACTGTGAACTATTACATCTGTAACTAGCTTCTACCTGTCTCCCTATAAAAGAATAAGACACATTTACCTTGCTGTTCAGACCTTTGGTGGTTCTCCAGTGTGATGGACAGACTGATTTCCTCAAATCGAAAGCAGGAACCCTATGCTCAGTCTGTGTTGAAGCTGCCACCATTCACTCAGATGTTCAATGATGTTCCTCAGAAGGAAATCTCACCAGTTCCCACCATTAGAGATGGGTGATAGATAATGGTGTATGTACACATTCAGGTGTTTTTTTTCTTCCCATTTTTAGGGGTTTTAATGTCATTAATGGGCTCAGTGTGGTGTTTTCTTCATTTGTCATGACTGGAATATTAAACACCATGATGCCATATATTTATTAAGCAGAAATTCACAGAAGCAGTGCCCTGAAAAGAAAAAGTGTAATTTATTTCAAGAAAACTGTAAGTGGAAGATTTGAAAGAACAAAGGGCAGCTGTTTAAAACACGCTCCCTTTCTCCTCTCACTCCCAAGTGTTTTTAGTTGACATTCTCTTCCCGCCCATGTACTCAAGGACGCCATGTGTAAAGCCATGTGCTATCTCCACTCTCTGTCTTTATGACTTTGGAGAATATAGAATTACTGTGAATAAGGACTTTAAACAAACCGTGGTGGGACAGGTTTATACACGTGAGAGGAAGGAAAGAATAGTGGTTAAAGAATAGAAGCAGGCTTCTTTACAAGTAGGAAGGGTAGCTGCATGAAACTCAGAATGTTTATATGGCATTTGCCACCTAGGAAACTCGAGAAATAATTGGAAACAGAATAATAGCCTCAAAGTCTTCCATTGAAATTCAGCAGGACCATTTTATAAAGGAAATTTTAACAAAAAAATAAAACATTGGGATGAGGAGCTTAAATACCTGTGGACTTGACGTGTAAAGAAATAGAAATTCCAGCTCAGTAGAATATGCTATTAATTTTTAAAATTAAAAACAAAACAAAAACAAATTATCATTGATTTTTTTCTTGTTATTAAGACACCATGTATTTTTGGGATAATTAAAAATATAAATCAATATATATAAACATAAATATAGATACATATTGCATTAGGTATTTTTCTACTACTGTGATAAAACACCATGACCTAAACAACTTATTAAAAAAAACATTTCATTGATCTTATGGTTTCAGAGGGGCTAGAGGCCATGATGGGCAGCAGGAACAGCTGAGCACTTACATCTCAAACTCTAAGCAAGAGAATGGCACTGAGTCTTTTGAAACCTTAGACCCTTCCCCTAGTGATATACTTACTCCAACGAGCCCACATCTATTAATCCTTCCCAAACAGTTTTACCAACCTGTGATGAAGTATTAAAACAGGTGAGCCTTTCTCATTCAAATGACCACACACATATAAATATATACACATATAAATATATAACACATATAAATATATACACATATAAAAGGAGTTTAAGTGGAATTACCATATATTGCAGGAGACAATATCACAACTGGACAGCATATGCTCCCACATAGAACCCCCCCCAGAAAGGGGCTGCATTTTTTGAGTTGTTGGCTGAAGGGGTCCCATAGAACCCTCAATTACAGATTATTGTTTCAGCTATTGGTTACCCCTCTACAACCTGCTGGTAGGATCCTATTGCTGAAGACATCATATAGCTACGACACGGAACATGTTGAATTGGTTCTCAGCTAGAAGCTTCACCCCTATTGGCTGGCATTCATTCTGCTGATAGCTGCTATAGGCACTATTAGGGAAGAAAAATTAATCACCACTGTCACCCAACTATGAACTCTTTTCATGCTACCACAGCTATCTTGTCTCCAAGCTATGCCAAGAGGTGTAATAATAGCATGAATGTTATGGGAATAACCAACCACTTTATAATATATGTTTTAAGGCCCACGCCATGAGCTGGAATCCATTCCTGACACTGCTAATAAGGCCAAGAACCTGAGACTAAATAGGTCATGAACTCTAGAAGAAAACCTGCTACTATAATTCTGCTTAATGAAAGTAGCAATGAAATGGCTACTAATGACATTTTTGCCATACACATAAATGAGTGCATCACTCAGTACTCACCAGAGAAATTTCCTCTTGCAATAGATGGGAATTAACATACAGACCCACAATTGGGCAATTCACAGAGAGTGAGAGGCTTTGGGACCCTCAGCCTTAAATTAGATTTCTTTATCACATTCCTCAAAGATCAGGGATCTATTTGACTAGAGGCAGAAACATTATGAGACGGAGTTGTAGCATGACTTCAAGGAAACAACGCTTTTCAGACTCAGCAGGACTGCTGCACATACGTGCTCACAGAGTGTGATCAGAGGCAGAAGATCTGCACAACCGCAAGCCAGACAAAATCCCAGCACAGAAAGGGGGAAGTGGACCTTATCCGAGAAGCTGTTTGCAACTGATAGCTGCCAGGAGAGGGAAAAGCTATTCTGTTAGATGAAGTGGCATTAGGTTTAATAACCACTCTCCAAAATGGCTCCCATGCTTAGGAGTAGTTCATCAACGCAAATTTGACTCCTGATTTTTGGTGTGTGCCCTTTTTTGTTTACTTGTTTTCTTTTTCAGAGAGATAAGAAACTTGACGTTGGATAGGTAGGGAGGTGGGGAAGGTCAAAGAATATGATCAAATACATTGTACAACATTCTCAAAAACTAAAAATATAAAAAGGACCAAATTACTATTTTTTTACTATTAAGGCAATATATATATTTATTTGGAGAAAATTAAAAATATAAAATAATCTCATCTCCCCATAATAATTTTGATTATCAATGCTGTTGCCATTTTCCTGTATACTCACTGGTTTTTAAGTTTTCCAATGTTTTAACATTTTGTGGTCATGGAGCTTTGTTTTTTGCTCATAGAAATAATAACACTGTACCTTTAATGACTCTGTGATGGTCTTAGAAACCATCACAGGCATGTTAACCTTGCATCACCAGGTTATCGAGATGTTTTTCTTCAGAGTTTTCTGTTATCCATCACATCTTTCTCATTTCTCTGGCTACCACGGACTCAGTTCATAGGTAGCCCAGTAAATGAACCATTCAAATAGTCTAATTAAATTGCACCACATCCTGCTACACACTTCAGAAAGTGAAGCGCAGGGTTACATATCTGGAGTACAAAGGCAAGTAACAGGACCAGAACAGCCACGGGGCTTGGCGAGCTCTCCATGATTTTGTAAGGGGCTGGAACTCTGAATGAAGAGATTATTTAGTTATCTCCTTCCCCTATGGATTCTATTTAATGTATGAAGTAAGCCCGGGCCGCTAATAAAACAGGGGTGAAACCGAGGCTTGAGAATAACCGTGGAATGAACTTACCCTGTTACACGTTCATCTCATTTGCCCAGATAGCTAAGAGTTATACTGGCTTCCTAAGGGAAGAACAGTTCTGGCTGCAGGGAGATAAGAGCATTAATGAAAGAAGAAACATGAATTTTCTAAGCCACACCCGTCGCTGTCCCTCAGCAGCTGGGCCTGAGGGGTGTGCCCTAGCGATGCCAAGACCTAACTCTCTTGACTTTAGAAGCGCGGTCTGAGATGTCTGCTTTATGGTTTCAATTCTTGATCTATGATTGCTATCACGTTAGAACTATATAAACTACCATAACTGTAATTGCATTGCTTTTAATATTATCTAGAATATCATGCACATTAATAGTGGAGCCTTTATTTCTGTTGAAGAATAATTACTGCCAAACATTTATTATATTGTAGAAGTATATTTTTGTTTAATTTTTGTGCATCAGAAACATCAGCATCAGAGTAGCACTCAGAAATTGTCTGGGGGAGAAACACACCGAGTTTCCTCTCAACAAGGTTTTTTCAGTGCAGGAGTAACTCTGCATTATAGAAATGTGAATGCTTCTCCCTTTGGGGTGCATTTCCTGCCTGACGATCAGCCCATTGACCTGGAAGGGCAAGCGATAAGTCAGTTTACTCTTCTATGTTTTGTTTCATAAAGCTTTATGGAGCTACTATGCTATTGCATTTTGCCTGTGGGCTATAGCAGCTTCAAATAATTATTTTAATATCTGGAATTGATAAGTGCAGTCTGAAAAGAAATGCAGAATTGTTGGCCTTATATTGCTGCTTAGGAAGTAATGACTGTAATGAGATTGAGCTCATGAGAATTTATCAAGTTGCCTGCTTCATTCTCTAAGTGAAATTCTCTTTTTCAACAACATGCATCCAAACATGGCAAACTTGTACTTTATGCTTGCTCTTATGTCTTTGAGGTTAATGTATTTTTTTCCCATTAAAACTGTTAAATGTTGAAGACCATGATCGGAAAGCAGTCTTTTTAAAAAATATTTATTTATTTATTATGTGTACAATATTCTTTCTGTGTGTACGCCTGCAGGCCAGAAGAGGGCACCAGACCCCATTACAGTTGTTGTGAGCCACCATGTGGTTGCTGAGAATTGAACTCAGGACCTTTGAAAGAACAGGCAATGTTCTTAACCTCTGAGCCATCTCTCCAGCCCCGGAAAGCAGTCTTTTTAGAAGGTTCTAGTTTATAAGTAGTTCTGGTTTAGAAGCTTCTAGTTTTTGATTGTTCGGTAGCTTCCAAGGTCAATGGCTGACAAGTGTGTTCCTTTTCCCTCATATGCAAAGCATTCTTAATTAAAATGTAAGATTCTGAGGTGAAGAAACAAATACACTGCTTTCTTTGTAGCTGTCACTTCACACACACACACACACACACACACGTTTCTTTTTAGCAACTTTCTTCCTCAACATCATTTTCTTCCCTACATGGGTATGTTTTAGAGTCTTTTTCTCAATGCTGATGTTTCCACGAGAAATAATAACCAATACATGACAAGTGAGAATAGGCTTGATTCCTTGTTTGAGTTACTCTGTTCAGAAATTTAAAGGTTGAGATAACAAAGAACGTTAGCCAGTTTAGCTGAGTAACTCGGTGGCGTTTGAAGCATTCAAGATGGCATGCAGTCACTACCTCCACATGACTCTAAAATATTTACATCATCTCCAAGGAATTCTATCTGCTACTAACTGTCTATGGACTTACCTGTCCTGGATATTTCTTTCTAATCACACAAGATTTGCGCCTTTTGTGTCTGACTTTTTTCCACATAAGAATATTTTCCTTTCTACTCTATACTCCCCTGTCCTCCCCTCTTCTCTCATATTTTTCTTTTTCCCCCTTTCTCTTCTTTTTCTTTAGTATACCTGTTATTCAGTGTGTAGCTCCCCAATGCAGGTGACATCAGTAGAGCCTTGCTCATTGAAGATCTGTCCCATCTGTACATGGACATTATTTCATAGTGAAAACTGGTACCTAGAAGCCATAATTGAGTAGACAATCATTCTGAGAAAGCCAAAGCTAGACAAAATGATGTTCATTTGAAGCCACTAGAACAGTCCTGTCAGGCATACTGTTGTAGAGATGGAAAAGAATAAATGCTCTCTATAATGTTACTTACAATGCTATTCTCCAAAATGTTACTTAAAATAAAAAATAATTGATTAATAGTTATGGTACATCATTAAATGCAGAATCATTTACTGATAATAAATGATGTAGATGAATATTTGAATACTGCAAGGCCTAGAGAATTTTCAAAGTATTTCCTGAGCCACTATCCCAGCCCAAGTTTTACTTTTTAAAACTTCTTTACTCACTCATTACTTGTATGTTTGGTAACTTTAGCTTTAAATAAGCCATGTGATTAAGATTTATGTCACACATTTTTCTTTTCCTGGGGGGCATTAATTCATTCTCTTTGTTTCTTTTTGGCTCCATCCTTCTACTCTTTCATTTCTTGGTTTTCATTTGCTTCTATTTTTTTTGTTTTTTTTGTTTTAAGCTATGAGTTTCTTACCTTCCTTATCTTTTAATACCTTTGTAAATGTAAACATTGTAAATTCAGTTAGCACACAAGCTTATCAGATTATATTTCAGGTGTTTTATAGTAGACACTGCCCCAAAAGGTCCCTCTCCTTTAGCTCTTTTAGCTTTTAGAGATCACTGGCTGCTTGTTTCAAGTCATTCATTGTTATCTTTACACCTCACTTCACCATCTTTATCTTGTCTTGGATCTTTCATTTCTTTTACCATTTCCTTTCCTTTCTCTTGGCAGATGAGAATTCTTTTTTTTAATTTTATTATTTATTCTCTTATATATTACACCCTGACTGCAGTTTCCCTTCCTTCCTCTCCTGGTCCCTCTCCTCCACCTCCCCTCTCTCCCAGATTGACTCCTCCTCCTTTTCCTTCAGAAAAGGGCAGGTCTCCCAGGGATATCTACCAAACATGGCATATCATCTTAAAATACTAGGAACATCCCCTCATATTAAAGCTGGACGAGGCAACCCAGTAGGAGAAAAAGGGTCCCAAAAGTAGGTCTTTGTGTGATGACATGCTGAACAGGTTAAAAATGGAGCAATTAAATGAAAGGATGACTAATATAGGCGGGACTTATGTAATATCAATTATAAACATCAATTTTATTATTTTATTTTATCACTAAAAATGTTGGTTAATATGAGTGCTAAGATATGAGTTTTAGAAAATCTTAAAAAAACAGATCATAGTAATATTCAGATACAGACAAAGGAATGCAATGAAGAACCAATTCAGCATTGCATTATAAGGTTAGAGAGGAACAGCCTAAGGCTTTCAAACAACCAACTTTAATTTATCCAGTCACCTTAGAGCAACTTGCAAATGACAGATAACCCTAAGGCTGTGCAAGAGTTAAATGGACTCCTGTGGAAATGTTAGATTTAAGGAGATTCAAGGAAGCAACACTCTCATATGGCATGCATGCATTGACCCTTTGTTAATAGAATTATCTCTAGAGATTGAAGAGACTTGGTTAAAGTGGTCTTGGAACCTAGTCCTCAATTACAATGTACAACCTGGTGGAAAGAAGAGTCTAATACCAATGAACAATGAAATAGGGCTAGAGGAAATATCCCAAGACCAACTTCTTGGAGAGAGGGAGTTTATGCTGATGTATAAAGGCAGTCTGTATATGATGACCATATCCTTAATTTATGCTGCATATCAGCTTTGAATGCTTGCAGAATTGTAAAAATAGGAAAGAAAACTGAGTCATTTACTAGAGTTACACAGGGCCCAAAGGAAACCTTCACGGATTTCTTACAAAGAAGGACTTCAGCAGTAAATAGAATGATACCAGATTCAGAAGCTAGACAAATAATAATTAAATCTCTGGCTTTTGGAAAAGCTAATGCACACAATGCAAAAAAGGGTAATTAGTCCATTAAAGGCAAGATCAGAACCCTTGCAGGAATGAATCTGAGACACAATCAATATTGAATCTTATGACTATGATGATAAATGGATAGAAGAGGTGATCTTCAGAGGTTTGAAGAAAAAAAATTGAAATGTCAAGTATATCAATTGTGGCAAGCATGATCACCTAATAAGGGATTGTCAACAGGACATTCTTAGAAACAATGTTTTATCTAAGCATAATTCAAACAGAACTCCCCTCCCTTCTGGATTATGTAGAAGGTGTGGCAAAGGCAGGCATTGGACCAATGAATGTAGGTAAAAAGGGAAATGCAAAATTCAGTTCAGTCATTTCCTGTAACCATGGAGGAAACTCCTTCCCAGAGCAATTTAAGAACCTAATGCCTATAAAAGAAGCCATATTGCTTAGGATGATAGAAAAGCTATAGAGGAGAGAAGAAAAAATTCAGGAGAAACCACAAAGCAAATACTTTGGTAAACTTCTATTAATGAACAAAGACCAAAATTAAAAATCTGAATAAGTTATGTTGTCATTGAAGGCCTTGTAGACAAAGGTGTGGATGTCACAATAATTGCACTAGAACCTTGGCCTCTTCAGGAGGTAAATGTGCAGCTTTTAGGGACTGGAACTTTATCGCAACTAAAAGAGCGTGAGATGGGTTGAATGTATAGGGCCAGAAGGAAAATTAAAGCCATATTCGGCTAACATAACGATGAACTTATGGGAATGTGATTTATTATAGCAATGTAATACTCAGGTTAACATTCCTCCAGTCTCAGAAACAAACCATAAATTAATGTGTTTCTGGGAAAGATATTAGAAGGTATTATAAAGAACGGTCACTGACCATTCAGTACAAGAACAGGGCACAACAGTTGCTGATATTTCAAAGGCATCAACATCTCTACCTTTAAAATGGTTGATAGACAAACCTGTATGGGTTGTACAATATCTTTTAACAACAGAGAAACTGCAGACCTTAGAATAGCTGGTATAGGAGCAGTTAAATCCTCAGCATGTTGAGAATCAACCCACCCTTGGAATTCTCCTGTATTTGCTGTTAAAAAGAAATCTGGAAAATGGAGAGTGGCAACAGATCTGAGAGCTGTTAATAAGGTGATTCAGCCAATGGGCTCTCTGAAGTCTGGCATTCCTCTGCCTTCTCTATTGCCTAAAGGATGGAATAGTTATTGATTTTAAAAGATTGTTTCTTCACTATACCTTTAGAAGAAAAAGACAGAGAAAATTTGCCTGCACGGTGCCTATTAAAAATAATTCTAGCCCTTTAGAATTATGGAAGAATAATGGAAGATTCTCCCACAGGAAATGTTAAATAGCACTATCCTATGCCAATATTTTGAAATTGAGCCATTGGAAATAATATGTAAACAGTTTCTTCAATCTATAGTTTACCATTACATGGATCACATCTTACAAGTTGATTCAAATTTAGAGAGAATGTTTGAAGAGGTAAAGAAAATTTTGCCTTGTTGGGGATTACAAATTGCTCCTGAAAACATATGAAGAGGAGATTCTATTAACCACTTTGGCTATAAAATATGTTTACAAAAGATTAGTCCCCAAAGGGTGCAAATTAGGAAAGATTGATTGCAGACTCTTAATGACTTTCAAAGATTGCTAGGACACATTCTCAACCTACAGCCCACTATTGGGATAAAACCTGATGAACATAAACAAAACCTTAGATGATGGTGACAAGGACTTAAATAGTTCCAGGGAATTATCAACTGAAGCTGAAAGAGAATTTGCTTTGGTGAAAGATAAATTACAGAAGACACATGTGGATCATGTTGATCTTAATTTTAAATGCATTCTGACCATATTATGCATTAATCATTATCCTAAAGGAATTTTAATGCAAAGGGAAGATGTCATCTTAGAATGGATCTTTTTACCACATAAATCAAGTAAAAAAATCAAAAACTTATGTGGAAAAGGTCTCTGAGTTAATTCTAAAAGGAAAATCGAGACTTTGTCAATTAGCAGGAATAGACCCAGCGGAAACTGTAATACCTTCTAATAATGATAAAATTAACAAATTATGGACAAAAGTGAATCCTGTCAAAGAGCTTACAGTAATTCTTTTGAGAGAGCTTAACAATGAATATTCACAAAGTAAGAGAATTCAACCTATAAAGAAAATTAACTGGATTCTTCCTCACTTGTATGGGAAACATCAATATATTCTGTACTGATGCAAATAAATCAGGAAAGGCTGGTTACAAATCAGAAAATTTAAGTAAAGTAGCTCTAAGCCCTTATGATTCTGTACAAAAGTCAGAATTATATGCTATTATCATCGTACTACTGGATTTTAAGGAATCTCTCAACCTAGTTATAGATTTGCAACATACAGAAAAAGTTGTTTTGCATATTGAAACAGCTGAATTTATACTAGATGATACAGAATCGACTTTACTATTTATTCAGTTACAAGAAATAATCAGGAATAGGAATCATCCCATATACATCACACATATCTGATCACATATGGGTTTGCCAGGCCCTCTAGAACATGATAATGAAGAAATTGGTCAACTATTGACTAAAAATGTGTTGGAGTCCTCATAATTTCATAAAAAACATCATGTCCATAGCAAAGTTTTATAAAAAGACTTTTTGATCACATGGCAACAAGACAAGGAAATTATTTTTATTTTGAAATTGTTTTTATTGAGCTATATATTTTTCTCTGCTCCCCTCCTTTTCTCTTCCCATGGTCCCCATGCTCCCAATTTACTCAGGAGATCTTGTCTTTTTCTAC
>LOJH01010968.1:4494-16772 GCA_001685095.1 Ellobius talpinus
TGTTCTGACCTATCAGACCAAGCAATTTTCTTTATTAATTAACCAATGAAAGCAACAGATAGAAGACCCTCCTCCATCACTCTATGATACATAGACTTGCAGGCAAAACACCCATACACATAATGTTTTTATCTGAAAAAAATTAATTAATTTAAAAGAAAAAGAAAGTGGTGTGGTAGGAAACACCTTTAATTTCAGTACTTGGGATGTGGAGAAAGGAGAGTCAGGAGTTCAAAGGTTAGCTTTATCTCATGTACACAGAGTTTGAGGTCAGCCTGGGCTACATGAAACAGACAGGGGCAGAAAAATTGAGAATGAATCAGTAGGAAGGCTGGGGTATAACTTAGTGAGTGGTACAGTGTATGCCTAAGGTGCATGAGTCCCTGAGTCTCCAACATCACAAATAATGTTGACAAGCAGCTTAGGTAGTTCTTTCAGGTATGTGTCCAGCTGACTTTCAGCCCTAACCTTCTATAAATACAGTAACACCCACTCTCCCCATTGCCCTGATCCCAGGACTTCTAACTGTGAGGTTTCATCTCTTTCCCTAGCCTAATTCTTACTTTCCCTGATGCCAATCAGCTCCTCAGAGAAGGTCCATCCCAGGTGTCTTAGCCTTCATGATCCCCACCCCCATACACACACTCTGTAAGTTAGATCAGGGTATAATTGTCTGCTGACCAAGACCAACAATACGGCTGGTTCCCAGGGACAGATACCTTCATCCTGGCCTTGACTCGAGACTCCACATTGTCATACTTGGGTGAGCGCCACAGTGCCTTCAGGGGCTTAGACTGGCCCTGCTCGCGGTTGCGTTCTTGATCTTGGAAGCGCCTCTGAATCTCTCTGATCCGCCTCAGGTTTTCCTTCTCGTGGTCTTTTGAATCCTTTCCTGGGGAAGAACTGTTGCTAGGGACAGCCCTACAAACGGCAGTGCAACTTAGAGTGGAGCACATGTAGACTCACGCCACACCCTTGGCAGGAATTTCTCCTGGACGATCTGGTGGAGAGATGCCTAGTATATGAGAGGCCCTGGATGGACCTTCTCTGAGGAGCTGATTGGCATTTCCAGCATCACACACACAAAACTATTATCACCTGATTCTCTTCCTACCCAGCATTCCTCCTGGTTATCCTCTACATTTTGAAACTGAAGTTTACCACTAATCACCTTGTCCTGTCTTGTTTATTGCCTCCAACTGCGAGGCCCATACTTTTAAGTCTGTTTTCCTAACACCTAAAAGACTTAGTACAAGAAGTAGGCTACTTAAGCGATGTTCCATCAAGGTGTGAATGCTTGAAGCTAGGATTTCCTACCTAAGGATGAATTTTGATCCTGCCAGGAGGTAGTGCATTTCAGCCCCTTTTGTGCTAGGAAAACTAACACCCAGAAAAGTGCATAATTAACTGGGCTCAAGGCAATTAAGGAGCATCCTATTTTAATCTCTGCTTTTGACCTCCCAATGCCCCATACCCCTTCTGGGAAGGACTTACTCTTAGGAGACACCCCTGAACCAAGGGTGATGCCCCCCAGTTGCAGCAACACGTCCCCCACGCCTCGCTGACCACGCTCTAGGATCTCTCGGGCTCCAGGCCTGATGCGGGGGCCACGAGGAGGACAGGAGTCCAGGTCGCGACCTGAAGTCAGCAGGTTTCCTTCCAGGCGCCCTTGGGCTGAGGAGTAAGACGCGGTGGAAAGCCGTGCTCAGTGACGGCGCGGTGTACTTGCCCGCCGCGGGACCCCGCAACTCACCCGAGGCCGGCCGCCTGTAGTAGTCCGGGCAGAGCGTAGGGTCTGGGGGAATGGGTCCAGAGAGGCGGGACGGGCCCTCGCACATGATTCTACCGCAGCCCTGCAACCATGCACCGAAGCCTACTGCGCTGCGTAACTCCGACCCCCAATCCCTGTCGGGTGCTTCCACCCTCGACCCAAGCCCTGCAGCCCCGCAATACCCGCCATTCCCGACCCCCACCCCTCGTCTCCCGCCCGGCCCCTAGGCTGAGCCTGCGCCACCGCCCCGCGACCGGGATCCTAGCCCACTCCCCTGAGGTGTTCGCGACCCACTGGGGGCTCTCACTGGAGCAGTTTTACCGCCAACTGTTGCAAGCCGGTAGGAGTTGCTGTTGCTTGGCAACAAATGGCTTCCTGAGGTCAGGGGTCAAATGATTTTTGGCGAAAAAGCCTTCTGGGGTTTGTAGTTCCAGATGAGGAGCTAGTGTAAGTCTCGGGTCTCAGCAGGATCCTCCTCATCTGCCAACACTGAGTACACCAGTCCAACCCCCCTCTGAGCCCGCCGTCTTCTCCTAGCAACCGTCAAGGGAAGCACTGAGTTCGCACAGCCATGGCCTCAGCAGGGGCCCAGAGGCAACCTGAAGCCCAGAATGGGGAGGCAGTAGGATTAGCCCAGGTTGCAGAGATCCCTGAGGTGACTCAGGCATTTTCGAAGCTCGGGAGGTGGAGTGGTAGGGCAGGAGAGGCGGGACTCTAGGTGACCCAACTCCCTAACTGCCCGGCCAAGCCCTGCATTTAGAGGGGTCTGAGCTGGTAGCCTTCATGTCATATTTTGTGGCCAATATTGGACTTTGAATGACTGATTGCCTAAAATACTTTGCCTGGCCGTTGGCTGCTATGTGTATCTTCTAGTGTCCAGGACCAGGAGAAAAGTGTCTGGTGCCTGCACGTGAGACCTGCAGACCCCCAGGTGAAGACAAGTGTTCAATAGGACACAGCTTCGAGCTGGAGCTCCAGGAGGAAGGACTCAATCCAGGGGTGGAAGCAGGAGAGGAGAGAGGACCCAAGCCTGCATCATCCATCGTGAGGCCCAGTCATGGAACCAAGAGAAAGCCCATCAAGTGAGGGGCTTTCAGAGGGAAGGAGTTGCCGGGCGGGGGAGGGGAGTTTTACACCCCAATAGTCCTAAATCCTGATACCTTTGAGGCAGAAATCTTTGTCTTCTGCTGCTACCTCTAACTCCCAACTAGAACCTTCTGTTTCTCTAGAACAGGAGTCTAAGAGGAAAAGAAAACGATTTGGAGCATTCAGGTTTTGTAGGAAAAACTGTGTGACGAGTATTGGTCTCTATTGGATTTGGGGCTTCACTGACCAAGAAAGGGGCAGCTAACTAGTCCTGGCATTGGTGGGCAGGCAGGGCTAGGATCCAAAGACTGAAGCCTACCTCTGTCAGGCCTCTTGCCCCAGGCTTGGCTACCACAACCCTCCCAGGGCCAAGCTACCATGCCCAACCTAGGGCTGAAGCTGAACTGCCACCCGGGATGCTACTGCAGGAGGAGGAGCCAGAGGGCAGCCACAGTGAGTCTTCACTGCCTGCTAAGCAACACAAGAAAGCCAAGAAGCGCAAGAGTGTAGGGGCTCCTGTGCCTCCAGCTGTAGCCAGTACATCTGCACCCACAGAGACGCTGGGACTGGGGCGTGAGTGGACTCCCTGGGGTTACCCCTCTTTGTCTTCTTGGTCTGACATGGGACCACCAGGCGCTACAGTCTCTGCCCTGCCTTGGGTTCTTGCAGGAAAAGCCCAGCGCCTGCGGCCACTGTACCAATACATCAACTATTGCAACCCCGAGCTGAATCAGGCAGGGGAAGGCGACGGAGAGCCAGAGGTGGAGCCCGAGTCGGAGTTAGCCCCGGCTCCTGAGGCAGATGTGGAACAGCTGCACGTGCGGGCCTTGGTGCCCGTGGCAGGTGAGCTGGGCTTAGGCCTCGCTTTGCCCTGCCCTAGTGCATTAGTGCCTCTCACGCACACCCTTCCTTCTCTAGGGCTGGGGGTTGGAGGGGAGCCTGGGGGGTTGTCCAATCTGAGGGTGAGTAGCAGCCTCAAGGCTGAGGTGGATAAGACAACCCAAGTGGATATTGACAAGATGTTGAGTGTCTGTGTTGCCCCTCTTATGCCATGCCCCCACTCTCCCCTCAGTACAAGTGACATGTCTTTACCCTGGGCCTAAACTAGGGCTGTGAGCTCAGGCCTGGGCTGTCAGGTGGAGGGAGGAATTTAGTCTTTTTATCTATACTTGGAATTTATCTGTACTTGGGAATTTGAACTTGCTGAAAATAAACATTTCCCATCTTGAAGACTGATTCCTCAAATACAATGTCTGAATTGGGGAAAAGGCCGGGGAGAAGGGAAGAGGGTTCACTGTGCAGCGTTTGCCTGATGGGTCATCTGGATCAGCTGGAACCTGGACAAGTGTGTCAGGATGGATGAGGGTGTTGTGTGATGAAAATTTTCCTGGAGAGACAAGCACATTTACTCACCCCAGTCTGGGAGCCCAGGACAGACCCAAGAACAAATACCACCGAAGCCCAACTTGGTGAACCAATGAATTTTATTGGGGTTACTTACAGAAATATGGGTGAGGAGTTACTACGGGAGCAGCGATGTCTCAAAGGCAGCTGCAATCACCAAAGCCCACCCCAGCATGGGTGACAGCTCACAGGAGCTGGGAACTTGGAGCATGTCTCACAGCCTGGAGGCAGTTCAACAGGTTAGAGTGTCCCTTCCAGGTGCTTCAGGCGCTTGGTGGGTTTCTGCTTTTTCCAGGTCTCTGGTCTGTCTAGTGTCGAAGTCCTCTAAGAGGCACCACAGCTCCTTCCCTATGAGACTGGCAGCTTTTATTGCTTACTCGGTCAGGGAGAGGTTTAGTGAATCTGGTCAGTTTCAGGGACTTCCTGAAGCTATTTTGAGTTGTTTACCTTCCTGTTTGAGGAGCCTCCTCCAGGATGGAGTGTTTCCATATCAGAGGAAGGTGTTACACACAGAGGTAGGTAGGCATGGTGCCCAGGCTTTGTAATCTGCCATGGTGTCTGCCTGAGGTCAGACCTACTCATGTTGGGCAGTGAGGGAGAGGAATTTGGGACCGAGGAAAGAAGAATGTTAGGAACCAGTGTTTGATCCTATTGCCTGTCTCTTGGAGGGCCTACATTTGTCCTTACTTCAAAGGGATCAAATCTGGGATATCCCTCTGAGGTGGCAAAGTTCATTTGTCTGTCCCAAGACTGGCATTTTAGAAAGTTTACTACTAACCAGTTGCCGTGGTGCATACCTGTGGCTGGGGAGCTGGGCTTAGGCCTTGCTCTGCCCTTGAATTTGGGAGGTAGAGGCAGGCAGATTAAGAGTTAAAGGCCAGCCTCGTTTGCATAGTGAATTCAAGGCCAGGGTATACTACAGGAGACCCTATCTTTAAAAAAAAAAAGAAAGGAGGGGAGGTGTGGGGGGTGACACACACGTTTAATCCCAGCATTCAGGAGGCAGAGGCAGGCAGATTTCTGTCAGTTCAAGGTCAGCCTGGTCTATAAAGCAAGTTCTAGTACAGCCAGGGCTACACAGAGAAACCCTCTCTCTCAAAAACAGTAAAGGAAAAAAAAAGTTAGAAGAGCCAAACTTGGTGATGCACACCTTTAACTCCAGGACTCTGGAGGCAGAGACAAGGGAATTTCTGAGTTTGAGGCCAGGCTGGTCTACAGAGTAGTTCCAGGAGCCAGGGCTACACAAAGACCCTATCTCCAAAAACCAAAATAAGAAAGAAAAAAAAAACAGGGGGAGGGGGACTAGAGAGATGGCTCTTGGTAAAAGCACTTAGTGCTTTTGCAGGGGACCTAGGTTCAGTTCCTAGCACTCACACAGCACCTTACTCCTGTCCCAGGATCTGACACCTCTTCTGGCCTTTAACTGTACCAGGCACACTGTAGTGTACAGACATCATGCAGGCAAAACACTCATGCATTAAATTTTTTTTAATATTTATTTACTTATTATGTATACAATATTCTCTCTGTGTGTATACCTGAAGGCCAGAAGAGGGCACCAGACCCCATTACAGATGGTNAATTGAACTCAGGACCTTTGGAAGAGCAGGCAATGCTCTTAACCTCTGAACCAAGCAGGCAATGCTCTTAACCTCTGAACCATCTCTCCAGCCCTGCATTAATTTTTTTAAATGCTCCCATTCATTGTCACAGAGCAAGCAGACTACACTTTACCCACTAATGGTCCCTGGTGATGGGTGGTGGGGACAGAGAAGGCCCTGTCACTGAATGACTGCTGCCTCTGGTCCCATAGACAGCTCTCTGGGAAGGGCAGATGAGTGAGTGATGTTGGGGAGACAAGACCACGGGTCTTCCTGCATGCCCTTCAAACACTTCAGATACGGGGCTTCCACATTAAATGCTTTTCTTCCTGTATCAAGCTAAGATCCTGGTATCACTTCTGACTCTATTTCTACAAGTGAATCTATCTAAATTGAGAGGTCGGAACATGGGCCTGGGTCTCAGAAGTCTCAGGTAGGTGGCTCAAAAGTGCTCCCTGCCTGTGGTCACTGGTATTACAGATACATGTAATGATCCTGCTGCACATAGCCTGCATCCTTGATGATGCCACTGTCCCTATTGCATCTTGCTCTTCTTACTCAGCTGCTGTGTGTATGTTCCATGTTCCTGATCAACCAGACCTTGTATTGCTTTCATTCTGCACATGGGGTTTTCTCTGCCTAAGATGCCTTTATTCCTTCATCCTTCTACCTGGCTAGTGCATACATACCACACACACCACATATATACCACACACATCACATACATACATACAACATGCATCACATATATACCACACATATCACATACATATACACATACATACCACATACATCATACATGCATGCATACACACACCACACATGCCTAAACATACATATACCACACACATCACATACGTACACAATACATACATACCACACATACCACATACATAGACGAATATATACCACACACATCACATACGTACACAATACATACATACCACACATACCACATACATAGACGAATATATACCACACACATCACATATGTATACAATACATACATACCACACACCACATACATAGATGAATACATACCACACACACCATATACATACATATATACTACACACATCCTCTTTCACCGAGTCAGGAAGCACCAGTGTTGCCCTGAATTTGTGGCATTTTTATACCGTGAATTGTGTATCTTCACTAGACTGCACCCCTAGATCACACATCATTGGGTCACACCTACCTAGGGACTCCCATCAAAGGCCTCAAGGAGGTCAAAGTCAAGGAGGCTACAGAGATGACAGATATGAAAAGGAACAGCTAAAGCCATCTCAAGTCCACAATCTCATGCAGGGCCTCTAGAATAAGGGCCCAGCGTGGTCACTGGATGTGGATGAGGTGGGCAGGCGCAGGTGACAGATGGGAAGGGTCCAGTCTCCTAGCACTGTTCTCGGCTGCTCCCTCCGTTGGGAGGCTCCCTAGATGCTTTCTGGCCCACAGCAAGGTCACTGGCAAGCCATCTCCCCATCTGCCTACAGTAATGACTCCACCACCTCAGGTGATACTGTCCACAGGGGCCACACAGACAGAATCTTGCCCAGAGGTGAGATGATCATAAGTATGATGCAGAGCGAGGTAACTGAGTGTGACCTCATTATGACTGAGGAAGTGACGTGTGCAGAGATGGGGTCTGTCCGGTCCTGCCGGGAGTTCTACACCATCTGTGACATGACCCAAGCATATGAAGCTTTGCTCTTTGCCTGAAGAGCTGGAAGCGCAGAGATTGAGTACGGAGAAGAAAGTTCATGTTTCCTGAGGCCTAGACCGGCAGGCTCGTCTTAGCAGGGTGCATGCTGGAAGTCAAAGCAGCAATGAACTGTTATGTTCTCATGCTCATGTAGGAGCACAGATGGGGAGATGACGGGGACAGACAGCTGTTCCTGGAGGAAAGCCTTTCAGGCCTTGGATAACTCGGAGACAAAGCTGTCCCGGTGTGGGAGATGTCAACAGGAAGGCTCTTCCGTGTGGTGGAAGCCGAGGACATGGCTAGCAGGGATGCGGGCTGGACAGGGATGAGGTGATGAGCGGAAACAAACAGGAGTCCTTACCATGGTAGCAAGGAGTTACGTGTCAAGAAAGAGTTAAGCTCTACTGTGGCCTAAAGACTACATGTGAGAGAGTTACATGGTAGGAGGGAGCTGAGGCCTGCTGGAACCTACACTGAGGATATTTTCAAGAGGCGTGTTGTCTCTTGGACTTTTACTTACTCTTTATGCCAAGAACTGTATCTTAGCTGCTTTGAGAAATAGTTCCAAAACAACTGCCTTGTCCTGCGGCTTCTATAAACCTGCCTGTTTGTTTTTGTTTTTTCAAGACAGGGTTTCTCTGTGTAGCCCTAACTGTCCTGGAACTCGATATGTAGACTAGATGGGCCTCAAACTCAGAGATCCACCTGCTTCTGCCTCCTAAGTGCTGGGATTAAACATGCTGGTTTTTAAAAATTAGAAGTCTAATCATGCAAGCTAAAATGTAAAGCCCACCAGTCAGGGCAATGCCTAGAGGTGATACTGAACACAGAACCAAAAGGAACTGCATGAGAAAAGGGATCAGGGTCTGGCCACTCTGAGGATTAGCTTGAGTTATCATCAGCCAATAAAGTTGAGTTCTCCATCCCTCCGAGTGCAGACTGGTGGTGTCTTGGGTGGGGGTGTCTGCTCCTCGCACAGCCTGACATTGTGGAGAAAGTGTTTATGAAGCAATGAACAAGGACTAGTGAGATGGTCAGGGAGGCAGGAAGCGGGTGTCATGTCTCGATAAGCACAAAGCATAGAGTTTTATTGAAGGTCGATGCCTTAACAGATATTCTGGAAGTTCTCATCTGGTTGGCGTATCATAGGAGAGAGCTAAGGCAGAAGGAACTTTTATTTAAAAATATAGTCCTGGGAGATGCTGCTGCCTCCTTTCAGGAGGGGGCGCTGCAGGACAGGCCTGGAACTAATTAGGCTCAGTCACCCCTGGGTTCTCACCCACAAGTATCTGGGCCTTAAGGCTCAACTCATCCCTTTCCCAGTGACACGAATTCTTGTACCAGAGGGATGGAGAGTCAGGAGTCTGGATCTAGGTTCTGAGAGGTGCTCTCAAAGTAGTCCTGCCTCATGACCACGCACCACTCAGTGCATGGGAGTGCTCAGTACTGGGAGTCTCTCTCCAAAGTTCTCTGACCTGAGCAGTGCTCTGGGCCAGCAAAAAGGCTCTCTCACAAATACATCTTTGGACTTCTTGGCCATTCTCAAACTTAGGCAGGAACTTGGCATCTTTTTGTCTTGTTTTGATTTTTTTTCAAGGCAGGGTTTTTCTGTGTAGCATTTCTGGCTATCCTAGAACTTGCTTTGTAGACCAGGCTGGCCTCAAACTCCCAGAGATGCTGGGATTAAAGGTGTGCACCACTGCCTGAATGGGACCTTGGCACCTTAGTAAGACACAAAGGGAAAGCTGGAGCTGAGCGGAATGTTCTAGAGACAAGTACAGTGCCTTCCTAGTTCAGGCCAGGCTGAATCCTGCTGCAGAGGGGTCAAAGCCTAGGTGTCTGGGAGAAGGTGCAGGAATAAGGTGGTTTAAGGTCAGAAGCTGGAGTCGCTATCAAGGAACTGCCTCTTTGTGCCTTCTACTCTAAATGGATTTTATTTTGAGAAAGGTTTTTGCTCTGTAGCCCTGGCTGACCTGGAATTCTTATGTAGACCAGGCTGGCCTTGAACTTGCAGCGAGCCTCCTGCTTCTGTGTCCCAAATGCTAGGATTACAGATGTACAGTACCACACCCAGCTCAAATGAACATAATAACAGTGCCTTTCTGAATGGCTTAGAGATTGAATGAAATAATCTGCATGAAGTGGTTTACTCTGGGGGACCAGAACACCAACGGCACTCCAACCTTATTTTACCTCCTAAGAACAGTGTTTGAAATCAGGACACTGCAGGGAACAGGCCTGATAATTCCTACAAGTGATGCCAAGAGGAAGAGGAAGGCCTCCCCAGGGCTTTTTGGCAAGGAGCCCAGGATTTGGAGGAGGAAGACTGGAGAAGGAACAGAGTTCATAGAGGCTTCACAATCCAGCAGATTGGCAAAGAAGACAATGGGGGCAGATTTGTCCTTCAAGACCCCACGCAGCTCAGGCCTGTCCCTGTCTGCAACAGCTAGTTAATAAACATGGCTGGTGACTAGCCAGCTGACTCAGGCAGTGCCAGTTAAACCTGCTCCAAAGGGTGGCACAGGCCCTTTCCTCCTTAAGCTCCTCCCTGAGGGCTGTCCTGGAGCCACACCACAGCTTCAAGAACAGAAGCCTGGGGCTGGAGATGGCCCAGCAGCTAAAACTGCTTACTGCCTTCACAGAGGATCCAGGTTCAGTTCCCAGCATCGACATCCGCTAACTCGCTATTTCCTGCTCCAGGAAATCTGATGCCATCTATTGGACTCTTTAGGCACCTGCACACGTGTACATGCACACAGACCAACAGACAGACAGACAGACACACACACATAAATAAATAACAAATCTAAAAAACAACAAAAAGAAAAGGAACCTTTCATGACCTCCAGTCTAGGGCCCAGGCTCTCCTCCCATCTTCCCGAAACAGCAGGCTTGGCAGAAGCCTGACAGGAAACCTCACACCCTGTCTACTAAGGATATGAGCTGAGCCATTAGCTCAGAGCTGCGGTGTAGTCCATGAGAAAAGGGGAAAACAACCAATCTTCAGTAACAAACAAGCTTTCCATTATTAAGGAAACCCAACCCCAAACAAACGACCACACACCATGATGTCACATTTTTTTCTGACTGATTTACTGACATTTCTCAGATGTTGTACAGTTCTCCTTTGTCTCCACTCTGCAAAGTCAGGAGCCTCCTCCCCATGTATAATACAGAAATCTCCTTTTCTGTGGGAAGAGCCTGCCTGGGGCTGGAAGGGTCTCATCACATGGGAGGGTGGGTGAAGATCCCTAAGGGATGACCTGTTGCCCTCACCAGTCCTGAGATGCCCCAGTCTAAGACGGGCAAGGCTACCTGCCATCTCCCCTTAGGACTCAACCAAGCTAGTTCCTTTTATTGGGCTCTCTGATCCTGTCAGACCACAAGTCAGGCTGAACAGCCCACAGATGGATCCTTTACTGCCCCTGATCTCTGGTAGAACCAAAGGGCCAGGTCCCAGCCCTGTCCTGCATACACAGCTAGTCTGAGAATCAGAGCAGGAGCACAGGCTGCTTTGCAAGTCTGAGGAGTCAATAATGGACGGATGGGCTTTTTCCTGGGCCACCTTCAACCAGCTCCTAGCCCTGGCCCAAGCTGATTTATTAAACAAGACACTGTCTCTGCTATAGCCAGTCCCAGCTCCCAGTCCCTCCCTGGTCCCTCTGCCCCATGGGAGGAAGGATGTGTAGGCTCACAGGTTGTTCCGCTGAAGTGCTTCACATAGGTTCTGGTTGGCATCTGGCTCCTCGGTCAGCATCTCCACAGTCTCCCACTCCCCAGATCGGCTTGACCTTTTAATGGCATCTACCACGCTCTGCATATATAGTCCATCCTCAAATGAGGCAGCCATAGAGACTGGGGTGCGGTCCCAGGTACGGCGATCCCCCTGGCCCTGGAAGGACTGGCGTAAGGCCTGCACCATATAGACCATACCTTTCAAGTAGAGCAGTGGGACATCCTGGAGACCCTGCTCCGGGAGCCCCGCACCCACAGTCAGCGAGTCTCTCACCAGCAGTTCCTCCTGTGCGGCCGAGTTCTTCTGCCCATAGAGGTCAGCTCCCCGGGCAACAAGACGTCCTGCTGAGCCCACAACCATGACTTCATGTACAAAGGCACCTGGCATGTTGAAGTTGAGCGTCACTGTGCTGCACACCCCCCCACCCATGAGCATCTGGAAAAAACAGAAGTCATCGCTGGTGACGTGCCGGATGCCGTGGATGGTGGCATTCTGTCGCACAAAGGTCTTGAGGAGCCCATGCACCTTCTCAGCTTTCTGGCCAGTCAGGTGGGTCAAGAGGTCCACGATGTAGGTGCCCATGGTGTGCAGGCCCCCGCCACCCATGAGCTCATCACATATCCAGCCATAGCTGGGGCTGAGCAAGCTCCCAGAGTAGATGCGGGCGTCGCAGATCATCACTGCACCCACGTAATGCTCCGCAATCAGTTGCTTCATGCGCACGAAAGCAGGCAAGAAGCGCAGCACGTTCCCCACCAGGCTCATCAGCTGTGGGTAGTAGCGAGACGCTGTCACCATCCGGAAGGCGTCCACTGATGTCGCTGCTTTCTCACACACCACATTCTTCCCGATGCCTGTGAATAAAAGACAACGGGAAATCCTCAAACTTTCACAAGATTTGCCTTGTAGGGGGCTGGAGAGATAGCTCAGCGGTTAAGAGCACTGCCTACTGTTCCAGAGGTCCTGAGTTCAATTCCC
>LOJH01010969.1:7344-26602 GCA_001685095.1 Ellobius talpinus
TTGGAGCCTGTCCTGGAACTAGCTCTTGTAGACCAGGATGGCCTTGAACTCACATTCTCTAGCCGCCAACCCACACCATTTATTTTGTCTTTAGAAATGTATATTCTTTGTTTTATAACTTGTCCTTTATTTCAGAATTATAGATGAAATTATATCAGTAGCTGGGTGTGTTGGTTCTGACTGTCTTTCTAGATATCTGGGAGGCTGAGGCAGGAGGATCACATTTTGTAGACCTTTTATAACTACAGAGTGAATTTAAGGCAAACCTGAGCAAATTGGCACAGAGGTTGAGTTCTGGCTTAGCATCTGCAGGCCTCTGCATTTAATATTATTCAAATAGTAACAGCAACAAGAATCGTAATAAATAAAAAAATTACCCACCCTCCCCGACCCATACTTTTTTAGATAGGGTCTCATATAGCCCAGGCTGGCTTCAAACTTGACTATCTATGTAGCTGAGGCTTGTTGTAAGATATTTTACTCTTGGCTTTTTGGGGGGCCCACCACCCAGCTCCCAAATAAATCACATACGGAGGCTTATTCTTAGTTATGAATGCCTGGCCTTAGCTTGGCTCATTTCTTGCCAGCTTTTTTTTTTAAACTTAAATTATCCCAACTACCTTTTGCCTCTGGGCTTTTATCTTTTTTTATTTCTGTATGCCTTTCTTTCCTTCTTACTCCGTGACTGACTGGGTGGCTGGCCCCTGATGTCCTCCTCTCCTTGTTCTCTTGCTCTTCTTTTTCCTCATTTCGCCTTCTATTTCTACTGTCTGCCTGCCAGCCCCGGCTATCCTTGCTCCTGCCTTGCTATTGACCACTCGTCTTTTTATTAGGATCATCGGATCGGGTCCTAGACAGGCGCAGTAACACAACTTCACAGAGTTAAATGCAGCATAAACAAAAGTCACCCACCTGAAGATAATATTCTCCTCTCCAACAGAGGCTTACTTTGACTCTTGATTTCTTGCTTCTACTTCCTGAGTGCTGGGATGACAGGCATGTGCTACCATGCCCGATTTTATGTGGTGATAGAGTCTACTTTAGGTCCCGGGTATGCCAGGGAAGCACTGTATCCATGTGAGCCACAGCCCCAGGCACTACAGCTTCACCTTGAGTCAGTGTTTCCTAGTGGGCTCTTCAAATCAATGTTTGCATTAAGCTGGAATCCTAAGAGATTTAGGAAGAAAACGAGGCTGTCACTGGAGGCTTTGGTGGCAATTTGTCTGTGTTGCTTAGATCTGTTTGGACTCTTTCCACTTAATGATGTGAATTGCACTTTTAATGCTGTTTGGAGGCCTGACTAGTTTGTCATTGGCCTGAAAAACAAAACAAAATGCCATGAAGCAAACTTAGCTATTTATCTTTGTTGACTTTGCAGATTTACCCCCTCCCGCCAGTAATCTTTCTTTAGCCTTCTGGAGATAATTGTACAAACAAGAAATGAACCTTGTCGTTCATGGTTTCAAGAGCCTAGGCAAAGGGTATGCCTGAGTTGCTATTGCCTAGGTGAGGCAGGAATGTTCTCCATTTTTAAAGTTCTTTGGTTAATAGTGTATATTGATGATACATAATGGTTTTCATATGACATTTCCATACATGTATGTAATGTGTATTGATCATAGTCTTCCCACTTGCCTGTTTGTCTTCCTCTCTCTCCTGCTGTTCACCTTCCTCTTTTCTAACAGTCCTACTTTTACGCTTGGACTCAGTGAGAATCCTTGTGATTGTTTACAGGAGTGTGGGCAACTACCAGTTTCCATACCACTGAAGAAACTGTCTCCTAGCAACTCCAACTGTCAATCCTCAAAGAGGATTGTGTGGGCCTTGTGAACCTTCTTCTTAGTAATTGTTAACTGCCTAACAATCCTCTGGGAAGGGTAGGACTGTGTCTCCTCCCTCTCTCAGCAACCTTTAACTGCTTATCAATCCTCAAATGGGTGGAGACTCACGAACCCCTCCCTTTAACTCCCGTTAGCTGTCTAAGTTCAGGGAGAGGTAGAGTCTCATGAGCCTCTTTAGTAACCATTAACTGTTTATAATAGATCTGCAAGGAGGTGGGGGAGTTCTCCTGAGTCCCTACCCTTAGCAACTCTTAGCTGTTCATCTTCAGGGAGAGCTGGCAACTTATGAGCCCCTTTCCCTAGTAATCATTAACTGCCTCTGATAGATTTTCAAGGAGATGCGAGGCCTTGCTAACCCCTGATTCTTCATGATGGAATGTCATTGGGGTCAATCACATGCAGGTCTTATGCAGATAATTGCAGCTTCATGTGTTCAATAGGGCCATGGCCTGCCATGCTGGGGAGACAGGGAAGCCAAGACTCATGACCCACTAGGCCAAAGCCAGAGCTTCTGAACTAGCCTTGCAGTATGGGGCACACTCACTATATGATCCCCAAGTGTCAACATTTACATAGGTGTGTTCCCCCCTCCGTGTCCCCTCAGGCACACCTCAGACTCGTGTTGTGTGAATGATGTAATCAGCTTTGTGAACTGCACCCACCAGGGCTCCTGTCTTCTTAACTTTGTTGTTGTTGTGTGACTCCTCCCTGAGATGGAGGTGTGTCTGAGTTTCTGTTGCTGTTGCTGTCAGGAATGAATTGACAAAGACAACATAAGGGAGAATGAGTTTAAGGGCACTATCATGGCAAGAACTTGAAGCAGGTGGTCACATCACATCCATGATCAGGAAGCAGAGAGCAGTGGCTGCATGCTAGTGCCCTTCTCTACTTTATACAATACCCAGGGAGTGGCCCCCTCCACAATAAAGTGGACTTCCCCACATCAATTAAAATGTTTAAGAGCATCTCCTACAGGCTTGTCCAGAGGTCCATCTCCCAGATGATTATTCTAGATTCTATCAAGTTGATAATTAATGCTTCCCATCACATGGTGGGAGAATATGAAAGTGAATATTGGGGCTGGAGACATGGCTCAATGATTAAGAGCACTTGCTGCTCTCCCAGAGGACCCAGGTTTGAGTCTCAGCACCCATATAGTGGCTCACAGTTATCTGTAACTCCAGCCTCAGTCAGATCGTCTTCTAGCCTCTGGGGGCTCAGATATGCATGCAGGCAAAACACCTAAACACATAAAAATAAATGAATAAATAAAAAGAAAGTAGAAACCATGGCTGTGGTAGAATGTGGAGTGCATGCGTGTGCTCTGGTGTTGTGCTAAATTTTCCTTGAGAAGATGTGAACCAATGTCTGTTCACCTTAGATGCCACTAAAGTCCAACTTGGTGACTGAACCTTAGGTCTTGAGGTTGCTGGGCAAGTGCTGTACTAGTGAGGCATATCCTTAGCTCGACTTCCATGGTGGTAGTAGTAGTAGTAGTTGTTGCTGTGTGTGTGTGTGTGTGTGTGTGTGCACGCGCGCGCGTGTATCAGCATGAGTGTTCTATGGTGTACATGTGGAGATTAAAGGACACCTTTTGGGAATTGGTTTTTACCATCCATCTTGTTTCCAGGCACAGTTTCTTTTTACTGTTTCTTGCTGTTTTGTACACCAGGCTACTTGGTGTGAGATTTCAGGTGATTCTCCTGCCTCCGCCTCCCAGTTCACTTTAGGAATACTGGGATTTAAACATGTGCACCATATCTGACTTTTACACATGTTCTGGGGATTTGAACTCAGGCTCTCAGCCTTGTGTGGCAAGTGTTTCTACCTTGTGAACCATCTCCCCATCTCATTGACATTTTGACACAGGGTCTCACGAAGTTGCCCAGGCAGGCCCTGAGTTTATGATCCTTTTGTCACAACCTCCCTAGAGCTGGGATTACAGGACTGCATCACAGGCCTGACTTTTATTTGTTGATTATTTCTGGTGTGTGACAAAACAGACACAAACTCAAATTTACCATCTTAGCTATTTTTTAGAGCATAGTTAAGCAACATGAAACACATTCACATTGTTGTGCAATTATTGACATCCATTTCCAGAACTTTCTCATCTCCCAAACTGAAGCTCCATTTCCCAATACGTCCCCTGAACCCTCACAGCCCCTGGCGTTTACCACTTTCCTTCTATGTTTATGGAGATGCCATTTTAGGGACCTCCTAAGAGTAGAATCCTCCAGAGCACTTTGATTCCAAGGCAAATCCATGTATTAGCATGAGCTAATTCCAGTGTATGAATACTTGCTCCTCTTTGGGTGGTGTGTTTATCTGCTGAAACCTTTGCCTCTTTCCGTCTTTAAAAGCTTCTGTGTACAAAGAAGTACCAATGTCTGTCCTGACACTCTAGATTGTGAGGGTTCATTTCACTTGTCAACTCGATGAAATCTAGAATCAGGTTAGTTGAGATGGGAAGTCCTGCCCACTGTGGGTAACACCATTCCCTGGGCTGGGATCCTGACCCTCATAAAACTAGAACGTTGACAGAGCACCAGCATTCATCTGTCTGCTACTTCCTGATTCTGGTGTGACATGACCTGCTGCCTCAACCTTCTGCCACCATGACTTCCCCCCTGTGGACTGTGCACTCAAATTGTGAGCCTAAACAGACCCTTCCTCTCTTAGATTGCTTTTGTCACTGGATCTTATCACAGCAACAGGAAAGGTAACTAGAACACCAGGTCTTGAAGATGCTTTGCTACAGCGTGTCTTCTGCAAATCTGAGGGAGATTTTGCTCCTTGTGATTTAGGGAGAGACAGGAGAAGGGGAGGATGTGGGTTTCTCTCTCCTGTTGTCTTTCCCCTATGTGTGGCCTTTCTTACAGGACCGAGAGAAGCTTCTTGGCCCAGATCATTTTCTCTTCTTACTTTCTGTTGCTTCCACTCAAAGCCCAGCTGTCTGTGGCCTGGGAGTGGACGTTTCCCGGGTGGATGTGGAATGTAGAACTTTGGCAGGAAATCGAGTTTTATTCCTTGCTACTGTTCCATTTGTTTGTTAGTATTGAGAGATAGGAAAACCTCCTTCATGTGGGAGGGAAACCGTGATGGATATAATTCGCCACTCCAGCCTCAAATCTCAGTGTGCTCACATGCTTCCAGGGCTTGCTTGGTGGGGTCGAGTCGGCCCCAAGAGTCTCTTTCCAAAAATGTCTTATATAAAATCAAGTCTGAGAACAAAGAAGGCCTTTTCTTCTCTTTCTTGTTTTGTTTCCTATTTCTTCACACAACTGAAAGCTTTTCTTTTTAAGTGTTCAATTAAAACATAGATTTTCCCCTTTATTTTTAGGTGTGTATGTTGTGTGTATGTTTTGTGTTCTTGTACATCACATGCATGCAGATGTACATGCATCTGTGTGCATATGCATGTGGATGGCAGGGTGTCTTCCTCAATCATTCGTTACCATTTTAAAATTTACTTATTTATTTGTCATTAACTTTTTTCTTTTGCGTGCCATTTCACATGCAGTGGTTAGAGAACAACTTGGGGGACTCAGTTCTTGCCTTCCATTCTGTGTGTCTTGGGGATCAACTCAGGTGGAGAGGCTTGCCAACAAGCGACTTTTTTTCACTGAGCCTTATTGTTTTGGGACAGGGTCTCTCACTGAGCTTGGAGCTCACCAAATGACTGGCCTCGTTGGTCAGTGCCCTCTGGGAATGCTTCTTGTGTCAGCTTCCCTAGCAGCAGAAGTCCTCACAGTCACGCTCAGATGTTTGCCTGGGTCAGGATCAGGCCCACATGCTGGTGTGGCAGCGCTTAATTGACTGAGTCCCCAGCCCTCTTTCTGGTTTCTTTGAAGTACTTGGAACAAGGTTTTGCTTTTTTTTTGGGTATGTCGGCACGTGGTGCTGGGGATCAGGCCCATGGCCTTGAGCATGCCGGGCAAGCCCTCTCCCTCTGAGCTACACCCCTAGCTTTGGCTAGCTTTTTTGTTTTGTTTTGAGACAGGGTTTTGGAGAGTAGACCAGTCTGGCCTTGAACTAACAATCTTCTTCCCTCACTGCTCTAGTAGGGATTGCAGGTGTGTACCACCAAGTCCCCCTTCTACTAAAAAAATTCCTTAAAAAGATTTATCTTTCCTTTAATTGTGTGTGTGTGTGTGTGTGTGTCTTTGTGTGTGTGTGTGTGTCTTTGTGTCTGAGTGTATGTGTGGGAGTGTAGTACCTGTGGGTATTAGAAGAAGGCGATGGATCTCCAGGATCTAGAGTTATAGGTGGCTGAGCGGACTGGCATTGGTGCTGGGAACTGGACCTTAGACCTCTAGAAGAGCAGTAAATACTCTTTATCACTGAGGAATCACCCCAGCCCACCACTAGCTCTTTCAAAAATTGTAATTAATGGTTGTTTATAATTAAAAGCTTTCTGATGAGAAGATAGAGACTTCAATTTATTTAATTAGGTCCAAATTTTCCGATATTTGTGTTGGCTTGCTTATTTGTTGAGATATGGTCGTGTGTAGCCCAGGATGGCCCTGAACTTAATATATGGGGCAAAGAAGATGACTTTGCCCTCACCTCCTCAGTGTTGGGATTACAGATGTGTTCTGTTATGCTGGGTTTAATGTAGCATTGGGGATTGAACCCAGGACTTTTTGAAGGCTAGGTAAGTACTCTTCCAAAGGAGCCCCAGCCCTGGTTGACATGGGGGCTATGGGTATGGCTCAGGGTACGCCTAGAATCCCACAGTGAGGGACCAGGGATGTGGCTCAGCTGCAGAGTGCTTGACTAGCTTGTGTGAGGCCATGGGCTCCACCCTTTGCAACACCAAAAGGGTAAATGCTGTGGATAGGTTGTAGCTGAGCCTCGTATTGTAAGTGTGGAGACTCAGTTGTCAGGAATTTGGAAGAGGAGCAGGATGATTGGTAGTTGTTGGATGGTAGAAATGCAAACTTTTCAATTCTAGCTTTTGAACAAACAAACAAACAAACAAAAACAAACCCAGTTTTTGCAGAAACAGCTTCCTGTAGTTTTTTCCTTTTTTTGGTGTTTCTGCAGCGTTCCAGGGAGATCTCCTTGGTGGCTTGAGTATTACCAAGATAGTGAGTTATTCTGAGTTTTGGAATCCAAAGTTTGGTGCTGCTTGTGGCTCTTGGCTCTGACTAGGAGGCCCTGCCAAGCCAAAGGAGGTGCCTTCCCTGTGCTTGGGGGCCAGCCTAGGAGGCTGCAAGCTTTTAAAGGCCACAGCTTGTGCTGGAGACATGTGTTGCTCTGGCACTGGCTTTGTTGAAAACACATTCCCTAGATAGTTTCTCTTCTACATGACCTCAGAGATTCTCGGGCATGTTGGAGTCTCTCTCTCTCTGTCTGAACAGTGAACTGATTTGCTGTTTGCTAAGTGTATGGACTGTGGTACATCATTTTGTGTGCTTGCAAGCAGGACTCGCTGCATGCTGGATCTCAGTCAGCCCCACCTGACTTTATAAGGTCAAGGCTGGTATGGTTCCCAATTTATGGGCAAGAAATTGAGGCTGGGAGAAAAGTCAAGGGGAAGCAGCTGCTGTTGCGATAGGCTGCTGGTTTTGTTCTGAGTTCACAGCCTGAGCTATGCTCAGGGCCGCCAGCCATTCTCTCTCCTCATTCCTGTGTCCAGCTGGTCACTGGACCCCTTTTAATGTTTCTGTTTTTTATTTTCTATGCTGTGAGTAGGACCCAGGGTCTTGTGCATTCTGGGCAAGTATCTCAGGCCCCACTTTAATTTATTTACTTTATACTAAGGATCTCAATGTAGTCCAGGCTAACCTCACCTTAAACTCACTACGTAACCGACGTTCCTTCAAACTTGTTTATTTTTAGATTTAATTTATTTTTCACTTTTTAAGAAAGCATTGAAAGTGGTTACTTTCTATGACTAGGGAAGGGGATGTCTCACCTTGCTGCCTTGTTAACTGCCTGCTGGTCTAAGCACCCTGTGCTTGATTCCCTTCAACTCTCCAGTTCTGACACCAGGCACCTGCAAACCAGGAGGACTTGGCTGCATCTTGCCAGTAATTATGTCCCTGATTGTGTTCCAGCAGGAACTTCCCAGGCAGTGTTAAGTGACTGAGCCAGAATGTGGTCGGAGCTGGCTCCTGGCTGATTGGAGTGGACGCCTCAATTGTCCCACTGCAGAGGATAATTATCTAATTGTTAAAGCTCTTGACCTTCCTGTTTGGGACTCTGCTTAGCAAATGGGGTGTGAACATGAACTCTTGACTGTATCCTGTGGCCAACAGATACAAATGACATTATGTATTTATAAAGATTATGTATTTATAAAGACAGGCCATTTGCGAAGCCATTAGCTCTCACAGTAGCCTTTACCCCACACTTCTTTCTCCCAGTTCATGAAGTGTTGGGTTATTTCTACCTGTGGAGGCTTAATTGATTCTACATTAATCTTTTAAAAATTATTTGTGTGTGCACACACACAAAACACACACATGCACATGTGCACATGCAAGCAGGTGCAGTCTCCTATGTAGAGGAGTGTGGTGGCCAGACGTTGATGTAGGAATATCCTCATTTGAATCATCACCTTATTTTATTAGTGAGTAAGTGTAAGTATGTGTGAGTGTGGGGTGTGCTATGCTTCACTTTGAGTCAGTGTTCTCTTAGACAGTTCTTGCCTTCCCCCTTGTTTTGAAACAGGGTCTCTTGACACCATGTAATGCACCCAGTGCTAGCTGTCTCCAGAGCTTCCAGCCAATTTTCCTGTCTCTGCCTCTCCTCTTGCTGCAGGAGTACTGGGCTTACAGATGCTTGCCACATTTGGTTCTTTACATAGGTTCCAGGAATAAAACTCAGGTTATCAGGATTATGCTGCAATTTCTTTACCCACTGAGTCTCCAGCCCCAGATTACCTTCTTCCCAGAGATTCTGGTGGTTTCTAGGGATGGGTCCTCTCTGGACCCCATGTCTTTAGCTTACAGTGGCCAGAATACATTTGCTTACAGAAGCAGCACACAGTTGGATGCTCTTGGACTTGGGCTTTGCTCCTTCATAAAGGTCCCAAGTTTGTGACTGCCCAATTCAGGCTATTGGACAATTTCTACACGGACTACCACAGTTTTGCTCAAAAAATATCATTGGTACCTTAGGGAGATTCAAATCTCAAATGTGAATACAGTAGCTACATTAACAATTTTTATTCTCTCACAATTTCATATTTATCTATATAATGCACTTTGATCATAATCATTCTTACCACCTTCTTCTATCCCCTCTCCCACCCACTGAACCCCCTCTTCCCAACAAATCCCTCTCCTGCTTTATTATTATGTGTGTATGTGACTCACCCCATATACTTAGGGGTGCCTGCACAAGCATGGGTGTGTGTCGCTATTTACCTAAGCAGGGACAACTTCCCAGTGGCTGCACTGCTGAGGATTGTGACTCTTCCTGCTGAGTTTTTTTAACTGTAATACATTTATTTATTTGTGCACGTGTGTGTTATTTTTACCTTTAATTAATTTGTAAAACTTTCCTTATTACATTTTTCATTGTGTGTGTAAATGTACAACATGGCATGGTGGGGACAGAGGATCTGCTTGCAGGGGCTGGTTCTCTTTTTCACCATGTGGGTCCAGGGAATTGAACTCAAATTGTCAGGCTTGGCAACAACTGTCTTTACCCACTGAGCCATTTTGTCAGCCCTTAGTTACAGTTTTTTTTTTGACTGTGACAAAATACCCATGTTGTGTGACAGAACTTTTCCTGGGGAGATGCAATGCATACGTCTATCACCCCAGATAGGGAACTCCTGACTGACTAAAGTACGGACACCACCAAAGTCCGACTTGGTGAACCGATGAGTTTTATTTGTGTTGCTTACAGGTGTATGGGTGAGGGGTTACTCACAGGAGCAGAAATGACTCAAAGACAGCTGCATTGCCCAGGCCCACCCCAGCATGGGTGACAGCTCACAGAGCTGTAAACCTGGAGCACACTGCACAGCCTGCAGGCGTCCCAACAGGGTGAAGAGTGTCCTTTCCAGGTGCCTCAGGTGCCTGAAACCTCTTCCAGGCAGCTGGTCTGGTCTCAGTCTTCATTTTCTTTGCATCTTGGTGTATCTGAGAGTCTTCTTTGCAGCTTGGCTTTGCTTTTCTGAGAGGGATTCCCAGCTTTTATTATTCACTATGACAGGAGGGGCCTAGTGAATCTGGTCAGTTTTGGGGAGTTCCTGAAGCTCTGAGTGGTTATCTTCCTGCTTTCTGCAGGATGGAATGTTTGAATCTTGGAGGAAACTGGTATACAACACTTAAGAGAAACAATGTAAGGCGTCAGGTTCATCTTGGCACTCACTTTCACCAACGTGGTGAAGGCTTGACAGGGATTGTGGAGGAGATCATGGTGGCAAGAGCTTTTGCTGGAGGCACCTCACCTGTCAGGAAGCCCAGAGCTCAAGTCTCGAGCATCTTCAGCCATCTTCTCCCTTACCCCATGAATGCATTCTCAGGGTTCCACTACCCAGTCAGACAGCACCTCCAGGTGGGATGCAAGGGTTTAAACACACGAGCCTGTGGGGACATTTCACTTTAAAATGTAATAATAAGAAAATGAACCGGGGCTAGAGAATTGACTCAGTGGGTAAAGGTGCTTGTGGCCAAGCCTGTCAACTCAAGTTCCATTCCCGGGGTCCACATGGTGGAAGGAGAGAAGGGACTCTTACAAGTTGTTCTCTGACCTTTAGACGTGTGCCACCACATGCATAGGCCCAGACACAGATAAATAAGCAAATAACTATTTAAAAACAATCAAATGAGCAGGAGTGTGGCTCCTGTGGTAGAGCTCTTGCCTAGCAGGCAGGAAGTCCTAGGCTCTGTCCCCAGAACTACGTACGCTAGGTATAATGATGCACACCTGTCATCCAAGCACTTAGGAAGTGGAGGCTGGGGGATTAGGAGTTCAGTGTAGTTCTTGGTTCTGTAGTGTGAATTGCAGACCAGTCTGGAGTGAGACTCTCTCTCAAAAAAAAAGCAAGTACAAAATAAACACCTTTTAGAATACAGTGTTAGTCATGGGTGATACTTACAAGTTAAAAAATGACCTGAGTTGGATACTGGGACCCAAATGATAGAAGAAGTCTGGCAAGTCTGGCTTGGGCAAAATGCCTTCTGACCTACATGTATCCACACAAGTACCTGTGTGTGCATGTACACACACACACACACATACACACACAAAATATAAAAAATGTCAGTGGATTTTGGTCTGGGGTAGGCTGCTCCTTCAGTCCATAACCCAGAGTGGCTGGGTACAGGTTACTTTATAACTTCATTTGGGTATGCAGTATCTGTCAGTCCTCAGTGAAAGTGGAGGCTAGCTCTTGGAGCTGTCCTAAGTAGGGTTGATATTTTTGAAACACAAGTGTTTTATTTATTTATTATTACCCCCCTGTATTCCCACCCCTGTGCTGGGGAGTGAGCCCAGAGCCTTACATGTGCTAGGCAAGTGCTTTCCACCAAGCCTATAAAAAAGGAGTGAAAGAAAAATGCAAATTCTGGAAAATAGCATTCTAGAAACATTTGTGCTGACCATTTCTCTAGCAGAAGCCTAGAATGGCCAATACTTAGGCAGGGGAAGACAGTTCAAGAAGGCCTTGAGGCTGATGTTGCTGGTTTCCCAGGTCTGGGTTTGAACTGCTTCTGGAAGGAAGTTATTGTGCTTGGTCTCCTTTTGTGCTTTTTCAATGTCCTATTCCAAGTGGAGCTGTTGACACATTGCTCAGGATGTCCAGAATCAGGCAGGAGGATGAGGTTTGGATGTGTGTGATGGATGTGTGAGTGTGTGCTATATATGCATACATGTGTGTGCTCTGTATGTCTAGTGTGTGTGTACATGTGTGTGCTGTGTGTGAAGTGTTTGTACATGTGATGTGTGTGCATGTGTGCTGTGTATATATGTGTACTATGTGTGGTGTATGCTGTGCATGTATGTTATGTGCATGTGTGCTCTGTGCATGTGTGTTCATGCATGTGTGGGGTGTGTGTGCATGCACATTTGTGAACACACTCTGCATTTATTTGTGTATCAGCTTAAAGGATTTTTTTTAAAAATCAGTATTATTCTTTTTTTGAGGTATGTCTCATGTAGATAAGGTTGGCCTCAAACTCACTGTGTATCCATGGATGGATGAACTTGAGCTGATTTTCCAGCCTCCACATCCCTGTACTGGGGTGACAGGCTTGTGCTGCCAGACCTGGTTTATGCTATGTTTGGGATGGAGTTCAGGTTTGTGCCTGCTAGTTAGGCAAGTACTCTGAGCTACAGCCCAGCCCCGAGTTAAGAAGCTTCTTAGAGGAGAGATGTCCTTCGTACTCAAGGCAGAAAAACAACCTTCATCCCAGAGTGTGGTAATGGGGGCTGCAAGTCAATGTGAACAAACAGATGTACAAGTCACCCTGACCTTCCTCTGTGGTCTCCCTCCTGCAGTGCACCTCTTCATAGCATGCTAGAAGCCTCAGTGGGTGAAAGGGCTTCATGTGTAAGCCCCACAACCTGAATCCAGTCCGTGGAACCTAGAAGGGGAGGAGAGAACCAAAGCTATAGAATTCTGCTCTGACCTCCACATGTGTGGGTGTGCATGCATGTGCGTATGCACGCACGGACATACATACATACACACACACACACACACACACATGAGCTCACTTGGGCCATGGCAGGAGTGTGGAGGTAGTGGGCAGTTTTCCCAGCTGGTTCTCTCCTTGTACTATGCAGCCTTGGTGCCAAGAGCCTTCACCCATTTATCCATCTCACAGGTCTCTCTTTTTATAAACAATCCCCGTCTATGTAAAAATGAACAAGTTTTTTTTTTTTCTTTTCTTATGTTAGTCAGCTGTTAGGTTAGTTGGGTTTCTAGTGCCTGTGAAATGTGCGTGTGAGAAGCAGTCAGAGTGATGGGGACCTTGCTTCTGCACCAGAGTCCTCGTCATTCCTCTATACAGCAGAGCCAAAAGCAGTGACTTCTTGCCACAAAACAACACACTTTCACAGAAACAAAAAGCCGGGTTCCAGAGAGATGCACGGTGGTTAAAGGTGCATTCTCCTCTCCCAGAGGCTCAGAGTATGGTCCCCAGCTCTCTTATGTGGTGGTACACAACCAGTTGCCCCAAACTCTGGCTCCAAAGGATCCTGCGCCCTCTTCTGGCTTGTATGAACACTACATAAACGTGTGCAGATCCATACTCAAACATGTACATAAAAATAAAATAAATGTAGAATAAAGCAGCACCAAATGGTAGGCTGGAACCATTACTCGGCTGCTGGAGTGCTCCCCTAGCACCCTTGAGACCTTGGACCTGGTCCCCAGCACATAAGCCAGTCAGCAGTTGCCTACCAATGTTCCATAGCTCAACCCTGGAGGAGCAGAAACTCTAAGGACATGAGGCTGTAGACATTTAATGGTGGCTATGGATATTTCCAGGAACTGGAAGACTTACAGGTGGAGAACAAAAAGCATCTTTTGGTGCTGGGGCTTAAGCTAGGTTGGAGCCCCTGGCTAGCAAGTTCAAGGCCCCAGGTTTGGTTCTCAGTACCGCTGCCACTGCCTCTGAAGAGAAAAGTCACAAAAGTACCTCTCTCAGGGAGTTTGTCCCTTCCATAGTCAGTCACACTGTACCCTAGAGAATTGAAGGGCACTGGGTGTGGTGTGTAAGGTTCAGAGTAAGAGCTAGGAACCTGAACACTTCCCACCTTTGACCCCCTAAGCTCATTGTGTGTGTGTGTGTGTGTGTGTGTGTGTGTGTGTGTGTGTGTGTGAAATTAAAGAGGTCATGGAATTGAGATGAGAATACAGAAGGAGTTGGGGGGTAGAGATGGAATAATGTAAATAAAGTACTCATGTATAAAGTTCTCAAAAAGGTAAAAAATTTAAATAAAAAAGAACATGAACGAAGCAGTCATTCCAACCTGAGTCTACAAAGTCAACATCACCCTTGTCTAGAAGCTGCTGCAATGATGGGCTGGTCACAGATACTGAAAGGACCAACTAAGGAGAGGCGCGGTTATATAAGCCTCTGCTCATTGGCCTTCTATCTCATAGAAGGTATTCTGTCTCCTCCCTACTACTCTCTCCCTGTCTCCTGTCCTCTCCTCTCTTCTCCCCTCCTCTCCCCTCCTCTCCCCTCCTCTCCCTTTTTCTAATCTCCTCTCCTTCCTTTCCAGTTACTTGAGGCTATTGGTCATGACTTTGAGCTTAAAGTTGGTTCTTTTGAGACCTGAAGTCCAAGCTAGATGTCACTCTTGAACTTCAACATGACGCTCGCTACACTGGGAATCATTGGACACCCACCCAGAAGAAGTGTTTCCCAGAATTTGATTCCCCAGATGAGTCTTCCAGCTGAGACTGGATATAATAGAGCTGGTTAAAAACAGTCACTATCACATGGTACTAGGCATAAAGAGATTCCAGAGGGAAACCACTGAGAGGCCAGGAAGCATACAGCTCCAGTGGAGTTTGCCACCCACAGGGCATCTCGGCTACAATGGCCCTTGGTGGTGGTCGTGGGCAAAGTATCAATGTTTCTGTTTCCTGCTCCTGTCCCCAGCAGCTTCACCTTTTTACTTTCCAATAACACAATGGATTTTTATGACAATGTCGTTAACTTTTACCAAAACTTGTGTCCGTTAGAAATACTTCACTAAAATCCTCAAAGAGAGGGGAAAAAAAACCTTTGTAAGATAAGTGAAAAATTCTCTTTTCCTTTTTAAAAGATTTATTAAATATCATATATGTGTGCAATGTTTATATCATTTCTGCCCTCTCCTCCTTCCAACCCCCAACTCCCTCTCAAATTCATGATCTCTTTTTCTTTATTATTATTATATATTATTACTGTTTTATGTGTGTATATATATGCATAAATATATAAATACAACTTGTTGAGTCCATTTAGTATATGTGTATGTTTTCGGGGATGACTTTTTGGTAATGGATAACTAATTGGGGGTGAGGGTGACCCCTGGAAAAGACCAATTCTCCCTCTATCAGCAGTCACTAGTCACCTCCATCCATATCGGCATGTCAACTGGTATTGCCATTGTTCGGGCCTTGTTAAGTCATAGTGTTGAGATTTCATGGGTGCAGCTTTCTTGTTATGTCTTAAATATATCATCTTGAGGAGGAAATGGTAAACCATAAAAAATCCAGGCAGTAAAGATCTAAAGAGAAAAGGCTGAGAGAGAGTGCCTGGGGTGGGGGAGAGTTTGCATACAAGGAGGCTGAGTTCCACGTGGAATCTGCCTTGAATGTATCTTGGCACCAGCAGAAAGGGCTTGGGAAGGCCACTTGCTTCTTGATCCATCACTGGTGGGTGTTGGTTGACATGAGCTGCTTTTCAACAAAGTGACTAATACAATCATATGACAGGAATTCCCAGGGAATCTATGAATGTCAATTAAACTTGCTACTATGCTACTATACCAAGTCAACTGTAAAGATGTTCAAACAAGTTTTGGCCAACTGAGATTTTTAAAGAGAAAGAACTTTTCTCTGATGGATGAAATATGGAGCAGGGTCCTGTAATATCTGGGTTGCATGTGAAGATGTATGTGAAGAGACAAGTTATCACATCAATGGATGGTGGGGAATCACTGAGAGCAAGATCAATGAACACTACTTAGAGCCAACACCCCTCTTTATCCAGGTTCTTGGGTCCCAGGGATATCTCTAGCCAACTACAAATAGGCAGAAGGCACCAGACTATCAAGCTCCCTTACACACACGTCACACACACGCACACACACACGTGTCACACACACGCACACACACACGTGTCACACACACGCACACACACACGTGTCACCCTAGGTCTGTTTTAAGATTCCTTCCTGCGGCTTTCCAGAGCAGAATCTTTTCTTTCTCAACCCCCTGATCCAGACACAAGGCCAGACACCTGGGAACACCTTCACTCACAACTACATGGTGTGTTGAACTGAGCCCTCCTGAGTTCATGCAGGAGACTGGCCTCGACTCGGAAATGCATGGCAATCCTGACCACCTACGAAGCAGCTGCCCCACTGGCTATACCTACTTAATGCTCCCTGGCCTCTCTGCATCCCCTCTTATGACTTCCGCCAGACATCCCTACCTTAACATGCTTTCTCTTTGCCATATTCCTGCATCCCAATGCCCACAGTCTGTTTCAAATGTAAACAAAGAAAACAGCATTGTTGACACCATCTTGTAACCTTTCTGAAACTCATCTCAATACCTTCACACCTGACCCCTCAGAATAACCCCCTCCTTGGGAAGGTTGCTGTCCACAGGTAGTTCTGATGCTCTCCTGAAATCCAAGGCTCAAAACAGAGCCTTTCCTTTTCCTTTCCAATCTCATTTCCCCTCAAACCTTACAACCCGCTCATCAAGTCTTCTTGGTTTCAATTTGATTATAACTCTCTTAGCTTGGGTCTTAGAATCCATAGTGAAAAGCCCCTCCTACTTCACCCTGGGTCCAAATACTGCTTCTGCCATTTATGCACTCTGACTCCATGGCAGCTATTTGGCATGAGTAAGCCTAGTTTGCATTACTGGTTAAGCATGTTCATCTTGTGGAGCTATTAAATATGAAAGATATTACGCATGCACTGCATTCAACTCACAGCTCAATAATTGATAACTATTATCAGTATTTGTACTCAACATTTTTTCATTGCTGAGGCAAAATGTGCAAGAAAATTTACTGAAAAAAAGATGAATTAGGCTCATAGTTTGAGAGGCTTTAATCAGAGTCACTTGGCTCTGCGTTTCTGGGTTGGAGGGGATGCAGACATCAGTGAAAGTGGATGGTGGAGTAAAGCTGAAAACCTCAAGGCAGCCAGGATGTGGAGTGAAAGTAAGGAGCCACGGACAAGGCACACCCCTGAAGGACGCGCTCCTAGGGGCCTCCATCCTTCTATGGAGCCCTGCCTCCTAGTTTCCACCACCTCTAAATAATGCCACATCTTATTCCTACCTCTTAGGTAGTTCTTCCAGCTCAAACTCTCTGTAGAACATTCCACAGGGTAATAATTACTCACGGCTTCCAGAGAAGCCGCTGGATTGGATACTGTAAAGCAGACATTGCACATGGAAGCCCCTAGGGGACACTGCAGAAACAGTCCAGAAGTCAGAGGGATGTACATTTTTTTTAAAGTGCTTAAAGGGTATCATAAGCTAGGCCATTGCAGAGGACTGGGAGGATCCAAATGGGTTTGTAGGGGTCTCTCTAAACATGGCTACACTCAGGCCCAAATTTTGGATGTCATGAGAATGAGTGACAAAGAGGAGCCAGATCCAGCAAGCCCACAGAGCCACAGAACATGTGACTAAGGAAGCAGAAGCCTCACACTACCAAAGGTTCCCCTGGAGCCAGGGTGGGTGTGGGGCGAGCAGCAGTGGGGGCGGGGTGTGTGTGTGTGTAAAAATTCACCCCAAGGCAGAATGTGGAGGTGGCAGGCTATTTATTTCTAAAGACCTCTGCAGTGACCTTAGCACTAACTATTTGTTATTAACTCTGGCAGCCAAATAGGCTAAGCCAAACGTGGGGAGAAACACTACCTGAGTCTGCAGACTAGAGATGGGAGCATTGTTTTTATTATCTACTAAAGAGAGACGGAAAGCAGAACCTAGACAGACAAAGCTTCGGTAACCCCAGCAATTCTTCTTTGGAGGAACAAGATTTGAGGACACTGACGTAGAGCCAAAGATCAAGCAGTAGAAGCATGTGGAAATCCCAAGTGTCATATCTTAGAGCACTGAGCATCAATGCTGAGCCTCTTAACACAGTGCTGCTCGGCACTGACTGCTGTTCAGGGTGTGGCTTACACCCACTGTCAGCCTTATCACCAAGCACACCAAGCAGCTTGACTAAGACCCAGGCCAGCGGACTATTTGAGGGCTGCACTGATACTCACTCCTAGAGTTGGCCCAGGCTCTGGAGCAAATGTGGGAACTGTGGAGCATCCCCCAGGGTCCTACCCATCCCACGGCAAAGTGCAGTCAGTCTGAGGTTTGTAGCCATATCTGGCTGGGGAGGTCTCACTGCTCATGTCTCTCCTAAACGTCCCTGGTGTACAGCCAAGTCTCCAGTTACCTCAACTTTAAAACCAGAAACAGACGAAGAAAAAGGATTCCCAGGAAGGAGGGAAAACTAATCTAGCAAGCAATTAGAGCTGTGTGGAGGGCTGCTAGGGGATTGGGGCACCTTAGCAGAACAGCCCCCAGGGGATGGGGCGGACTCTCATATCCCCACATACATCTTCTTCCATACAGACAGCTGTCACTGATGAAGGGATGTAATCAAAATGCTCAGCTCTGATCTGAAGCATGCTAGAAACTGTGGGACACAGAGGTAAGTCTGTGACACACTTGCTGTCTTAGAGGGTTTATGACCCTGCTGGGGTTGAACAATGGAATACCTGAAAAAGCAATCTCAACAACAGATTCATATCAAAATTCACCAAGGGGATTCAAAACGCATGCCATCGTACTGCAAAGACTTATGGAATTCAGACAGCATGTGAGGATGAAGAAGGCTAAAGTATGGGGAGCCACGTCACCTCTAGAGTGTGGATTTCACCAAGGATTTAGGCAAAAGTTAGAGGAGATAAAGAATGATCCTGTGCATGGAACCGACTCCTCCAGAGAAGGATGGAAGGAGATGAGATTGCAAAGGTGGGCTAGGACAGGACTAGGACAGGACTAGAAAAGTCTATAGACTAATCCCAGGAGCTTGGTCTTCACCTGTACTGACATAGCCACAGGAGCGGAAGAAGCAAGCATATGTGGCAGCCGAGGACAGCACATACAATTAAAGACTCAGATCCCAGAGTCAACTGGAGTTTCTGTACCACCATTTACAACGTTCCAGACTACCTCCAGTGTGTCTCTTCAGAGGCAAAACAGACGATGACGATAACGGTGTCCGCTGACTCCTAAGGATGGTGTGAGGCTGCCTTTGCAAACATGTTGTACTTAGCATCGAGTCTGGAACAGAAGAGGCACTCGATAGACATCTGCAGCCAGGGAGCAGAGAAAGCCTGTATTATAAACAGGACTCTTGAAAGAAATGTAGAGAAGGGAGATGAACCGAGTGGCTGCTGGAAGGCTCTGAACAAGGAGGCAGCAGAGGCCAAGGCAAGGATGACAGGTGTGAGAGGAAGCTGAAGGGGAAATGGACCAGACATGGTTACTGGCAAGAAAGTAGGGCTCAACACAGCTGGGATCCCAAACCTGGGAGATTAGAAGAGATGGTCACACCCTAAGAAAAATAAGGAAAATGGGCTAGGAATGTAACTCAGTGACAGGATGCTTGCTTAGCATGTGTGGGATCCCTAGGTTCAATCCCCAGTACAACACACACACACACACACACACACACACACACACACACACACACACACAC
>LOJH01010970.1:0-26939 GCA_001685095.1 Ellobius talpinus
CCTATCACTACATTTGGCGCCCAACGTGGACACTCCCTTCTCTGCTTCCTCAATCCTCCATCCCCCCAAGTCTTTCTCTTATCTCAGTCTATCTTCCTTGTTTTCACGACCTCATATTTTGTAAATAGGATTTTGCTAGACCCCGTGCTTGCTTTGACAGTCACTGATTCTTCTCTCAGTCACTTAGTATCTTGAACTTTGGATGTTTTTGCCTCTTCTTCTCTGGAGTATACTGGTATGTACCACCATCCCTGGTTTGTGTGGTGTGGTGTTGGGGATAGATAGGACTTTCTGTATTCTAGGCAGCACTGTGTCCAGCTTACATCTATGGTCCTCCTTTGCACATTTTGACCAGCTAGTCCTGTGTCTCATGAAGGGAGAAACGGAACATGGGTTTAAATATCAAGTGAATGGAGATAAATGCTGTGAGGTCATTGGATGACTTTTGTTTTGTTTTGAAGGTGGGTTTCTTTATATAGTCTAGGTTGGTCTAGAACTCATGATCATCACTCTTTCAGCTGCAGTAACAAGAATTCCACAAAGCCTTACTCAGCGATGGCTTCTAGTTGCTTTTGTTAGGCTCAAGGATCTTGGCCATGTTGGCATAGTTTTAGATCGGGGGAAGATTTTTATCATTTCTACCTTAATGTATTATTAAATCGTTTTTAAATTTGAATGTAAAATTTTACTTTGAGCTTAGGGTCTAGCAAACAATCATTTGTCTAAGAGCATGGATTATTTCTACTTTCTCACTTGATACCCACTTTTGCTTTGATAATGGGATAAAACAGAAACAGGCATTATCGAGAGAAGATCTTTGGCTCTATTTCTTTCTTCATCCTGTCTTGGCTTCCTTTTCCTGTGAAGTAACAGGTGGAAACTCTTTCCTTAGAAAATGTTATGGAAAACTTCAACCCCCTTTGACTATCCCAGTTGTGGATGGTGTCATCCTACAGAGGTGACTGTATGTTACCCTGGCAGCCATCCTTGTGGACAGATTTCTGTGCATTTCACTTAATATTGTTTAGTTTTTAGAGACTAGTTTTTGATATTGTCTAGGCTAGCTGTGAACTCCTGGTTTCAAGTAATCCTCCTGTCTCAGCCTCAGAAGCACTACAACTATAGGCCAATGCCTCAGTGTCTATCTATGTTCATCTGTATTAGCCACAGAACATAGTTAGCTTAGGGGAGGGGAGGTCATGCCTATAATCTCAGCTCTTGGGATGGATCTCAAGTTTGAGGTTTCAAAAGAAATCCTCCTCAAGAGCTCTTGAGTGCAGTGTAGGCAGCACATCAGCTGCTCTGTAGGGAGCTGCAGTGTTGGATGGACTGACTTCACCCAGCCTGCCCCATCCACGGCCTGTTTCCTTTCTCCTCTTCGCTGTCGGTGGACAGTGGGACATGCTTGTACATGCAGCGGAGGCGTTCTCTGAGGTAAACACTAAGAGCTGTTTCATGATGTTCAGTACCATAACAGCTACTTACCCTCTGCCCTCAGAAGGGATTGTTCCACTTCATAGCCCTTCAACCGAGAAGGGGAGGACACAGGCAGTTTCAGAATATAAATGGCAAAGCAGATACTGACCATTTTCTTTTCATGGACTGCATGTATCTGATTGGGTTGTTTAAAGTGTCTAATTTAAATTATTATGTGTAACGTTTTTATGAATAGTGTGGAGAGACACAAATAAAACATGTATCTTGAGAGTGCAGTTCTGTGAAACTTCAGAGTTATTACATTCCTAAGTGTGACCAGCTCCAAATCAAGAACAACATTTCAGGTGCTCCCCCAGGACTGCTTATCTATTTTGGAATTTTGAGTAAGAAGAGTCATACTAAGACATATACTTCCTTCTTTCTGCATAGTGACTTGTGAATGCATTTTAAGTAAAAGATTGCTTCAGAAGATAGAGAACGGAATATTTGCATGTATCAAATATTTACATAGAATATGTAAGTCTCATGTAGACACTTTCTTCTCTGTCCAAACACCAAAGGTAGGTAATGAAATAAGCACTTTCATTTGACACCACACTTGCTGCCCTTGTCCAGTTCTAAGAACTGCCAGAGTGGACTACCCTGAACGGAGTTATAAGAAGCTGTTGACTGAGTCTGCTGGGTACTGAACATTCTTCTGGCTTTGTTCTAGAAGATGTAGCTTAAGCTTGGCCCAGTTCTGCTCCTTCATAGTTACGTTTTACCAGAATGGGTAACTGTGGTTTGGTTTCTTGTAAGACCTTTATGACTACAGTGCCTGTTTACCTGTATGTTTTGTACCTGAGAAAACCGTATTTCTATTGCTGTTTTAGGAAGAAAAAATTGACATGGTTTGTCTTTTCCCTGTTATAGTGTCTCTGTCTTTTCCAGAGTAAATTCTGTGTTAATGTTTCAACTTCTTCTGAGTACTCAGTTGATACAGAAAATATTTTAAAGTTTTGACTTATTTTTATCAAAAGAAGCTTTTGTCCTGATGCTTTGTATATTATTTTTCTTCAGAATATTTTGAATGGAACTTTTAAGTAAAGTTGTTTCCTGATCCTGTGTGTTAATAGAGACGCACACAGTTGTATGACTAGGAAGTAAAGATGAATAACGTTGGTAATGTTGACATTAGATTTCAATTTATTTTAAATTAGTAGTCTGTTTCCTGAAAGAATTTAAAGTTGGTTATAATAAAAGACATGTGTGACAATGCCATTGAGAATAAAAATGAAAGGCTGCAAGAGAAGAAAGAGGTAATAACTGTAAGCTTTGTTTCTAGAAAGGAGTGTTCCATTTAGCTTCGATCTTTCTGTCCCTTGACATTGGAAAGGAAAACAACTAAAGCTTTATTTTTGGGGGGTAAAGAGACATTCCATTTTACTGGGTAAGACAGATGTATTTATGTTATCAGGTTCTGAAAGATTTTTTGTACATAGAGAAACTTATGTAAACCCTTCAACAGCAGTCACAAGGAAAATGCAGATGTGTCTGCGAGAATGGGCTGTGCAAATTAGTATGCATGTGTGGATTTAAAAAAATTAGTATTTCTTTTGCTGAAATGTTGAGTCTTTCACTGTGTTAGAAAACGGTTTAGTGATGATTTTTGTCTGGTGTGGCGCTTGGACAGCTGGTTCTTATCTGTTCACACAAGGAGTGTGCTGGCAATCTCAGTAAGCGGGCTATGATTATTTAGTATTTTTATTTTCATTGTTACTTGATCATTTTTCCAATAAAGACTTACCCTATATGCATATATAGCTGGGTGGTGGTGGCGTACGCCTTTAATCCCAGCACTTGGGCGGCAGAGGCAGGTGGATCTTTGTGAGTTTAAGACCAGCCTGGTCTACAAGAGCTAGTTCCAGGACAGGCTCCAAAGCTATATAGAAAAACCCTGTCTCGAAAAATCAAAACAAAACAAAAAAGTTGAAATAAACCTATATATGTGTATATGCAGTCATTGAAATTTGTGCCCACGTTTTCCTTTTATAAATTTGATTTTATCGTTTGAGTCAAGAGTTACATGATTCTTACTAGTTTAGTTTAGAGAGATTATCAACTTTTCTGATATATTTGTCTCAGCTAACTCTTTTGCAAAGTAATTAGGGATTGTAACAAATATTCCTAATCATAGATTAACATGTTCTTGATATTATTATAATTAAAATATTTTAAGTTGTAAAATGCATGTTTATGCATTAAAAACTTAGACTAATGCAAAAGTAAATGAATCAAGGAGTGAAAGTTTTCTCCATGTTTCATTCAAGAGTGGGGGAGACCTATAAAATACTCATGTTGTTGTTAATGTAACATGCGTATGAAATGTGTAAAGAATGGATACTGATAGTCTAAAAACATTTGGTGAACATACAGGTCAGTCACAGTCCTTAAGAATAGAGTGTTATCAGTACCACAGCTCTTATCTATTTATGTGAGTCATTTCCAGTTGTTTTTTCTTTAAAAATGTACAGCCTACTTCCGTATTTGCCTGTCTGTCTAGTTACCTACCTACCTACTTAAGTTTTTTTGTTTATTTGTTTGGTTTTGGTTTTGCGAGACAGTGTAATCCTGACTATCCTGGAACTTGCTCTGTAGACCATGCTGGCCTTGAACTCAGGGAGATCTGCCTGCCTCTGCCTCTGAAGTGCTGGGATTAAAGGTGTGCGCCTCCACTGCCGGCCCTAGGTGTTCTTGTTTGTTTCATTTTGAGAGGTAAGCATGCTCTGCTACTGCCATCGTTAACTGAAGACTGAAACTCTCAAAGGTGCTAGGGCAGCTGGGGGTGATCATAAAACTTCAGTTTCTAGAGAGTTGGTCAGATCCTCTGCTTCACGAAGCAGTGGGCAAGAGTTCAGTGAGTTCTGGTAAACAGACTCAGCAGTCAGGGCATCTGGTGGGACCCTGAGGGTGTTAACTATCCAATGGGAATGTGTGTCATTCTGCTTCTTAGTTCACAGCTACTGCCTTTCACCTCACAGAAGTGTGTCAAAACAGATGCCCAAGACAGATAAAATGAGTGTCACCTGCTGATCTGGAAATCAGATATGGAAAGGACAACAATGCTTGTATTATCACGTGGTCAGAAACCAAGTTCAAACTGGAATTTGTGCCAGATTCACTTGGCATTCCATTCATGGCTCGGAAAGGTGTTTTATGTAGCAATGCGGAACAGGGCCTTCCACACAGCGTGGAGCAGGGTCTCTTAAGTTGTGTGTCTCTTGTCTTGGTCCCCATCTACTGCAATAAAGAAACTTCTCTGACAAGAGTTGAGGTAGACACTGGCCTATAGGGATAAAGATAAGGATTTACAGGAGTTACTTTCTTTCCTGACACATTTATTTTTAAACAAAATTAACAACTAGATTAATTTTGGGCTAGGAGTGTAGTTCAGTGGTAGAGTACTTATGTAGCACTTGAGAGGTTCTAGATTTGATCCTTACCACCCTAAAAAAAACCTAGAAAGATAACTTTTTATCAAAAAGGATATAGGTAATAGTAATGGAGAGAATGAATTACTGCATATGCCCTAAGGAAACAAAAATGTATAAAAATCAACTGTCATTAGAAAATGGCAGGCCCAGTCCTGTACTGAGCAGGGGCCATCAGGGTTACTGTGGTCAGGCAGGCCTTGAACCTGGAATTTCCCTGATTCTGTGAGAGGTAGCTGGGATTACACATTTGTGCTGGCAAGCAAGGCAAATGTTTAGATGCTAAGCAGATAAATACCACAAGCCCTGTATAAAGTGTCTGATAAATAAAAGGAAGCTTACATTCAAACTAGCAGAAGTCTTAGGATCTGCCCCAAACCTCCTCATGTTACAGGTGAGGTATGCAGGTAAAGAAGTGTGCTCATGATCAGCTGGTTGTCAAATGTTGTGGTTTGTGTCTGACCTGCTGCGAAGCAATATTTCTCAGTCCTGCTATTTTTGCCAATAAGTCTTATGAATTATGTATTGCAGAGTCCAGAGAAGGCTCTTAACAAAGCTAGGCTGTCCATGTTTGTGTCACTTTTAACACCTGTCTTAAAAGATGAGTCATAAGCCTTAGATTTCCCCCTACTCCTTGTGCCAAGATGAAATGCTGTTTTCCCCATCCTATCTTGGGTGTAGCTTTCTCCCTAGGGCCAATGCTCTTATGATTTTTTGCATACCAACATTCTGAACCTTGTTTTCTTTTATACTTCTGCAATTTCTAAGTCTTTACACCATGCTGTTTCAAATTTCTATGAGCCTATATGTTGTTTTTCTGCCTGAATTTTCTCTCTGCTTCCTCCAGGAAGATGCCTTCTTGAATACCTTAGAGAAGCACCCATTATCCCTGACCCTAACTGACGGTTTCATGATACCTCTGTTAGAACCTTTATCACAGTGTACTAAAGGATCTTAAGAATGACTTAGTGAGCCTTTCTCATAAAGCTCCCGTGAACGTCTAAGACCCAGAACACTTTTTAAAATAAAGCATTAAAACTTTGTTTACAATTTATCCTTGTAGTGTAATAATATAGACTTGAGAAAGATGTATAATATAGCAGACTGAGTATAGACACCAGCACCAGAATCCCTGGAGCCAGTTCTCAGCTTTGCTGTATACTAGCTGTTTAACCTTGATCAAATTACTTTAACATTTTTGTGCCACAGAATCCTGATATCTAGAATAGGGGTAATAAAAAATACCCATGCCATGAGATTATTGTGACTTTTAAAGTCTACTCAAATCAAATACATCAAGCAGTATTTGGCTTATTATAAAAGCTTAGAAAAAATATTTCAGATCATTATTATTGAAATAATTTAAAATACAGAATTTCACAAGAATAAGAAAATGACAAGTTAGTCACTTTAAATATTTTTTATTTGTGAAAGAATATCGCTATGTAGCTCAGGCTGGCTTCAGATTCATTTTGTAGCTTTAAACTCAGGATTCTTGCTTCCCAAAATGCAAGATTATAGGCAGGAACACAATTTAAAATGTCCAGGGTGGGTGTGCATGTTGCTTAGTGACAGAACCGTGTAGGTATGCATGAAGCCTGGATTTAGTGCCCAGCTCTACAGAAGGAAGCTAGTGGATGTGTTTTCCCCCAGTCTGCCCTGTGCAGTCAAGAAACAGAGCAGTTTGCTCTTCTACCAAGCTTACCTGTGCCATCCTTCGGTACTCGGACTATCTCTTCTCCCTCACCTTTGCCAGCCACTGACCTGTTTCCCCTCCTGTGGGTTAACCTTGCCCAGAATGCCCCCACAAAAGAAAGGTCTTTTGCACCTGGTATTTTTGATTCAGCACAGCATTTGAGAGTAACTCAAATGGCCTGCATTAGGCATATATCTTCATTGATGAGTACTAATTCAGTATCTACTCACCCTCAACTGACAGGTTAGTTCTAGCTTTGTGCAGTTGTGAGAAATGGTGCTATAAAGGATTATGTAGAACTTTGTGAAGATAATGTTTTATTTGTACAGGACATCCAGTGGATTTACTAGTATATATATGGTGGATATCAATGTAGTATTTTGTAAAACTGCCGAGCTGTTTCCCAGAGCTGCAGACAAATTTGTGTTTTCCTCAGCAGTGTGTGTTAGTTCAGATTGCTGCACATCTGTGTCAGCCCTTGACGTTGTGTTTTCCTTCAATATTTGCCTCTTCCAAATAAGTACATAGCTATTCTTAACCTATTGATCCCCAAATTAGGACCTGAGTAAAGATACAGAAAAAGGCAATGAAATAGAGCCAGAGAGGAGCACATAAGAGAGAGATGAGACCTCCAGGTTGAGGAGGGGGACAAGAGGCCCTGAGTTCCATTCCTAGATTTGTGTGACCTTTGGTGACGACTAGCCCCGTGACCGGTGCACAGTAGGGATTTCTTTAAATGCTTATTGTTTCATAAAAATATTAAAGTAGATTACGTTGGATCTATAGAATTCATTGCAGTCATGTGGTAGATCCTTTTTATTAGCTTGTCTTTGTTTATGTACACAGTAAAGGCTGATGTTGGTCTAATTCTTAGCTGCTAGGAGGGAGATGGCATGATGCAGTGGAAGGTGGACTAGGCAGGATGGGTTGCTTTGTGTTGAATTAGGAAAGTCCTTTTAGCCTCCATGGGGTTCAGATTCACTGCTATACAGTGGAAAGCTTTCTTAAGATAGCTAGGCTATTTTCTTATAATCACATCAAGTCAGAAATTGGTAAGGTAGAAGCATGCAGGAGTTTTTGATGAGGATACTGCCTGAATAGATAACAGTGCAAACCTGTAGCTCTACCAGGGAGGTTAGGAACAAGTGTCTAGAGTTAGCTACCGGCTGGCGAACTGGCAGGAAATAACAGGAAAAGGTAGATAAGAGGGTTTTCAAATAGAGAGGAGCATTGTAGAGGGTGGTAGTGGGTGTGTGTATAAGAAGCAGATCTGAAATATTGAATTTAAAGCCCGTGTGCCTTTCTTCTGTTAAAAAAGATTTATGTTGAAGACTGGGAAGAAGCTGCTGCTGCTATTTTTAATGCAAAGAGGCTCAGAGACAGTGATATGGAGGATTGTGGGAACACATGCCTGTAGCCCTGTGTGGCTGGAGTCTGCTCCACTGCTTCCTAGTCATCTTTTCCTCCATGATTCCCTTGTCCCTCTCCCTAAAGGTTCAGATCTAGAATTTCTTAGGATTTTGTGTATATACCATCAAATATTGGTAAAATTTAAAACATACACTTGGTACCAAGTTAAACTTCATTCAGTGTCAATTTGTTCTATTTAGTTTAGGTTATAAAATCAAATGTTGGAGTCTTCATTTTCAACTATGTTTCCAAGCATTTGGTTTAAAATATCCATGTTAGGTTTTGGTTTCAGGTACTCTAAGGTAATATTTTGGCAGATGTCTAGATAAAGGAAAGGGGTTGGCTTACTTACCCAGCAAGCTCATAAAGAGCCCATCTAAGATCGGGTGCCCAGAGATATAACTTTAGGGTCTGACATGAAGAACGAACTCTTCAGATTCTTTTCTTTCAATTTTAATGTTCTCTGTGAGACTGCTGTTGCTTTTAGGTGTGCTCACCCTTAGGAAGCTTTCTGCAAAACTTCATGCTTTATTTTGGCTCCTAGGTAGAAAACAGCCTCTGAAATAGTAATCTAGGAAAGAAAAATACCCTTTTACATTAAGTGCCAATTGATTTAAAAAAAAAACTTCTTACACAGCAGATAACATTTTTCTGGAGAACAGACATTTATGTACTGTTTTGAGAGTATCAGTTTCTAGTGTACTGGCAACTTGTCAGACTTGTAGAGCAAGGAATTCAGTCTCTTCTAGCCTTCGTCAGAGTTATTCAGTCGCCTCATCATTAAAGAGTATTGTATGCATAATTTTGTTGGAATTGGAACAGCTAAATGTATAGTAATAAAATATATTCTTTGTTTTTGTTTTCTCTTTCAGAATCATGGTGTCATGGAAGGGGATTTATTTTATACTCTTCCTGTTTGCAGGAAGCTTTTTTGGAAGTATTTTTATGCTGGGTCCCATTATTCCTTTGATGTTTATAAACCTGTCATGGTATCGCTGGATCAGCAGCCGCCTTGTGGCTACGTGGCTCACACTTCCTGTGGTAAGTTACACACAAGAGAAGGGTCTCTCTGTTTGTATTGGGTATCCATCTCTTGTCCTTTTTTAGCATCAGAGATTTGGTTTTCAGGGAAACAGAAGTCTCCAGTGTTCTATAGTAGGCATGTCTGACTTAAGAAAGAAGTGGCAAAATAGAAAAAAATAGAAATACAAACATTCATGTTTTTAAAGAAAACCTTACAAAGAACGTTACAGAAAATTAAGAGCTTCTTTGTATATTCTTCATGAATTTTCTTTTATATTTTATATAATGGAGGATATAGTTTATATCTAGAAAAATATGTAAATTTTAAATATTGAAGAATTTTTATATCACTAAATTTTATTCTGCATTTCCATTTTGTGTTTTACAAAGCAGTGACACATTAAGATTCTACGGGGAAGGTGAAAGAATATCAAATTATTTTAATGAAAAATTTTAAGAAAAGTAACCCCCCCTTGTAAATAGTAAACATCTTTTTAAACTTCTGATTAGAGATGTGATTGATTCACTTCTTTCCAGTAATTACAAAAACTAGGGAAATAAAAAAAATCAAGAAAATGTGTTATCTATCTGAAGATGAGGTTAGTAGCTTGGGTGAGATGCTTTTCAAGAGCGTCAAATGTTCAGCAGAGTCCTGGGGCCTGTGGAGCTCTATAATTGCTCTAAGCGCTCCTCCTTCTGATCTTGAGCCGGTGACTGTCGGTTCCCCTTCTCTGGGACTGAGAAGAAGTTGTGCGTCCGTGGGTACTGTGCACTTGTCTTTCCTTGGATGGTCTCTTGGGGACTGTTCTGGTCTCTCTCCTTAGTGACAGCTATTCCTCTTTTCTCCTCAGGTTGCTGGGTGTATCAGTCTGTTTTGGTAGACAGTCGATGAGTATAGTACCTGAAAAAGAAAACAAGAAGGGAAATGTTCTTCCCTAATTGGTAAAGGAGCCAAACTACCTGTTTCATTGAGCAGCGTGTCTCCCTTGGGCAGCAGGCTGAGCGCCTGCCCGCAGGATGAAAGTCATGCAGCTGCTGTGGACCCTTCAGATGGAGATTGATCAGTAGTTGCTGACAGGGTGCTTGGGGTCGCATAGACATTTCTTAAAAGTCTCCTGATAATTGACTTAAACCTGTTTACAGTATACTTTCCTTATTTAAAAATAAGTCCTGTGGTAACTTTTAAACTTGTGTTCATTACTTGCGAAAAGTTAATCCTTCCCTTCTTAAAGTTATTTGTGTTTTAAATTTTCTGTACAGATGTATCTGTTTTATGAAATGCAGTACTTGCAGCCTGGTCCTCCTAGCTTCTGACTTCTTTCTACACTCACACTTTAAGTGGTCTGCTCTGCAGGCACAGGAAAGGACTTGTGTATTGGACCAAGTTACCATGGTGTGGTTGTGTATTTAGCTCAGGTACAAAAATAATTAGAAGGCTTTGTTAAAAAGAAAAACAGTGTTAAGAATTCAGATGCAATGAGAGTAAAACCAGTTGACCACCAATGTGACCCCTGCTAAGTGCTTAAGGGGGATGAATTTGTTTCAGCTGCCACCATTATCAGTGCTTACAGAGAAGGAAATGGAAGCTTCTAGGGATTCAGTACTAGTTGCTTTTCTCATTCTGTGATGGAATACCCTGTTGACAGCTACTTAAAGGAGAAAGGATTCTGACATCTTCAATCTCCTGGGTCTCCATGGAAACAGGCTCACCTCACAGCCTCACATCTGTCCTCAGCAGCTCCTTATAGGGAATCTGTCCCTGCCACACCATTGCCTGGCCTCGGTTGCTCTCTGAAGAGGACTCCGTGGCCTCCTCAGTCTTGCATCTCTCTTGCCTACAAAGCTAGTAAGCTGCACAATGCTGTCACATTCTTCTACTAGCTTGAGCCATCGTCTGGGTCCCTTGAAGCACAGCTATCAGCTTCTCCTTGCTGACACTGGGGAGCACTTTCCCAGACAGTTGCTTTCAAGGCATGGAGAAGACTTTCAGCTTCATTTCCAGTTCAGGATCCTTCTCTTCAAGTAAGCTTTCATGTTCACAAGTTGGAACCCTTAATGTGTAAAGTCTTTCTCTTCAGGGGTATTTCCCATTGTCCCAGCACAGAGCCAAGTGGTTCTTTGTGGCTGTGAAGTTTATAATGTGTTTGAGCTCTTTTCTTCCTCAACAAACTGCACAGTAAAAAAAAAAACAAAAAACAAAAACCTCTCTCTCTCTCTCTCCCTCTCTCCCTCTCTCGTTTTGTTTTGTCTTTAGAGACAGGGTTTCTCTATGTAACCCTGGTTTTTCTGGAACTAGCTCTGTAGACCAGGCTAGCCTCGGACGGACTCACAGTGATCCTTCTGCCTCTGCCTCCTCAGTGCTTGGATTAAAGGTGTGCCACTTCCTGGCTCCTTTTCTCTTTTTAACTATAAACCTGGGTAAACATAGTAAAAAGTATCCATGCCACAGAGTAAATGTTCTTGCCTTAAAATTTCCTTTGTTAGACAAATTAGTCCATTATCTTTAAATTCATCTTCACTAAAGTTCTCAGGACACAGGCAGAATGAAGCCAGATTCTTAGATGTATGGATGAACAGGACAGGATATCCACATTGTGGAGGTGACAGCCCACTACCTAAAATAACCTTAATTTTAAGTTTTAGACACCTTGTCTTTTCTACTTCTCATTTGAATGAGAAACTTCTTTTTTATGGGATAGAAGTAAACCGTTAACTCTGTTAAATCACAAAAACAAACATACAAACAAACAGAGATCCACTTAGCTCTGCCTCACACATACTTGGATTAAAGGCACATGCTAACATGCCCAACCCATAAAGCTTTTAATTTTTAAGTAGAAAAAGCATAAAAAAGTTAATAAACACTAATGTACACGTTAATGAATAATGTGTTGGGGGGGTCAGAAGAGCATGTCCTTTATTTTGCTCCATCACTGCTCACTTATTCCTTTGAAGTGGAGTTTTATCCCTGAACCTGGGGCTCATGTTTTCTCAGACTAGAAACCAGCTAACACCAGCAACTCTCCTGTCTCCATGGTCCTTGGTATAACTAGCTGTCAAGCAGCTCAAGAAACAGCATCGCCAGCTCTAGTGGTAGCTCTACCCAGCCATCCAACACAAGCACCCTCCTTTTTGGAAGAAGTAACATGAATACAACTTTTTAAATAGTTGTTTCTTTTTTTATTCACCTCTAAAATATCCTACTCTTGTAGAAAACCTTATATGTGGATATTTACATACATGATTTGTTTTACTTCTCTTTCGCTACTGTGTTTGTGTTTCATGCTATCATAGATACTTGTGGCTCCTTCGCTGTCAATGTTGGATGATTTAAAGATGTTTGAGAGGTTTGAATTTCTTAGTTGAGTTTCACCTCCCTATCAACCCTTTCCCGATTAGTTATGAAATAAAATAGGATTTCCATATAATAGCTTGAGATTGAGATTGAAGTTGGCAATGGTAATGCCCGCTATAGTCTTGGTTTCTTGGGAGACTGCAGTAGAGGTTGAGTGCAGACTCTGGGCAATATAATGAAGGGAAATGAAAGAGAAGGGGAGGTGCTAGCTCACTTCTTAAGAACTCTAGATTGTAATACACACTTTCCTTCTGAATATTTAGTCTAAGTTATATCCACCGGTCTTAGAATTGTTAGTTTAACAAACTCCGCAAGCGTTTGATCATTCATATGTGCCAGACGTTTGCTGTAGGTGGTAGGCTGAAAGATTTTAGTAGACAAAGTTATTTTAGTCTTTATGTATTCTTTTTGAGCAACCGAAGATCATCTTATGGAAAAAATATGAAATTTCTTCAGTCCTTTATTCAGTTATATTTTTGATTATTCTTTTTAGAAAAATTATGCTATAGTATATATCCTTTAAAGTACCCAGTAGAATCTTATTTTGTATTTCTTTTAACTTAATAATATATAATTGAAGATTTGAAATGTAGTTTATATTTTTTATTATGAAACTTCCAGAAATTAAACTTAGTGGAATAAGAGTATATAGTACTTCATTGTCTTATACTTGATCAATTAACCCCCATTTATTACAGAAGCAAGAATATAGGAAACTATGTTTTATGTGTTAGAAACCATAGGCTATAACATGATAAAATTTACATATGGAAAATTGCAGTAATTTTTAAAAAATTGTTAAGTATTTAGTTTGGACTCAGGGTTGCTTTTCAAAAGACAAATTTTTATTTAGTTATTTAGTTTCTAAGTGTCATCTTTTTTCGTATTGTGAAAAGCAACAAGTATAGTCATGACAAGGTTAGCAAGAAGGAAAAAGTTCCATAACTCATTTTTTCATTTCTTTTTAATATTGTAAATATTTAATAAATTAAATAGACATGTTTAAGAATAATCTCATACCTGGCTTCTTGGCCTGAAAATCCTAAATTGTTCTATATCTGCATTTTTTATCTTTTGGTAGGCATTGTTGGAGACTATGTTTGGTGTCAAAGTGGTTATAACAGGTGATGCATTTGTACCTGGAGAAAGGACTGTCATCATTATGAACCATCGGACCAGAGTAGACTGGATGTTCCTGTGGAATTGTCTGATGAGATACAGCTACCTCAGACTGGAGAAAATTTGCCTCAAATCCAGTCTCAAAAGTGTTCCTGGATTTGGTATGTTATTCATACGTTAACTCATTTTGTATGTAATTGTGCCTACTCTAAGACTACAGTGGTGCCAATTAAAGTGTATTATTCTCAGCATATCTCATGGAGCTACAAAAACCTCCAGTTTCTTTTTTCTTAATGGCTTTGTTATGGAGATTTTATCTTCATCTCTGTTTTAAACAAATCTTAACTCTAGAAGAGAAAATAAGCTATTATCAAGGAAGTAGGTCATTTCTTAGGACTACCACACTGAAGGATATGAATCTAATAAATTAGTAACTTTCTTATAAAACCTCATTCACAAATTAAAATGACACAAACACATTCTCAGGCAGCCACTCTCTCCTCAGCTTCCTGCGTCCAGACAAGTCCCACGGAGCAGCAGGCTGGATCTCATTGTCCTCTTGTACGTCACATGCCTATTAACTGTGTGCTGGGTTACTTAGTTGTTTGTTGGAGTCTGGTCGTCTTGTTTGATTTTCTTGATTTTTTCTGTTTGTTTTGTTTTGTTTTGTTATGAGAACCCAGGCTGGCCTCAAACTCGACTCTTCTTGCCTCAGTCTTGTAGGTGCTAGGATCTCAGTGTACAACCATGCTGCTTAAGGCTTTTGGCAATCGACTTCTTTCTTGAAGGCAAGACCACATGCATTCTGCCTCTTTCTCTTTTTAAAATAATAAAATAATATTATTTTTATTTTAAAATAATATTTAAAATAATATTATCTCTTTTAAAAATAATAACTTTATTAGCATACCATCATGACATTTTTATACAAATACTTTATTAGCATATTATGACATTTTTATACAAGCACATATGTATTTTGATCCACCCCATTTTCTTATTTTGTCTCACCCTTCTGTCATTAATCCTTTTCTGTTTTTTGAGTTGCCCACCTTCTACTTTTTCTATTTTGATGTGACCAAATATAAAACTTGTTTACAGGAGTATAGGTGAGAGTTTGCTCACAAGCGTGTAGATACCTTTCTAGTACCTGTACCATTGGAAAATGCCTATTCCCCCACCAATTATTAGTGCATATAAATCCTCAAGAGGGGTTAAGGTCCCACAAGGCTCCCCTTTTCCATCTATCACAGGGCCCAGTCTTGTGCAGGTAATCATAGCTGCTGTCAGGACAATAGTCATGCCTTTAAGAAGGCAGTCGTCCACTCTGCTCCGTCCCTTCTCGTTGCTCCTATATTATATCGGCTCCTTCCATGGTATTTATGGAGCCTTGGAGGGATAATATAGGTGTCTTATTTATGACTAGAGATTCAAGAGTCATTACCAATTATGAGTTCCTGCAGTCACCATAGCTCCCTGGAAAAAGGAGCTGCTCTGAGCTGACAGCTGCATGCAGTCTAGTTATTTAGAAGACAGTTTGAAGGCACATCATATCCACTTAGTAAACAGCAGCAGTAACTTTCTCTCTAGAGCCTATGACCTCCCAGCTTTTGACTAGTTCACATATCAGATGTGCATTCCTTCTTGTGGGCTAGGCATCAGATCAGATCAGAGAATCAGCTGGTTATCTCCATAAAAGATTGTCACTATTGCACTAATTGGCACATATTGTCTGGCCAGTTGATACTGTGTGAGCACACGTGCATACACACACACACACACACACACACACACACACACGCTGTATAAGACTGTTGGTGACAATTCTCTCCTAGCAGTCTATGTGGCACCCTGCAGCATTATGAAGGCAGTTAGCAGGGAGGTTGCATTAGCCCATTTCCAGATTGATTTCTCTGTGTCCTATGATCAATGTATATGGTATCTTTAGCAATAGGATTTTTTCATCTGGTTCTGGAGAAGAACCAATTGAGTGACATTTGTCTACATTGTTTTGGGGCTTTAGGGGTCTCACTGACAGACTGAATCTCATAGGGAGATAATTCCTTGCCTTGGGATTTTTGTTTAAAAACATGTGGCTTCAGGGTGCGGATTTATCTACCCACACAGGGTATTTTCATTTCAAACATTTAAAGAAAAATGTTTTGATTAGCTTATTGAGTACCAGAATTCCTCATTAGTATTGGTTGACCCTTCCTCCCCACCACCTCTTCCCAGTTCTTCCTGCCTCCTACCCATTTTTCTTTTTATCTTCTGCTATTTCTACCCCTGCTTTTAAATCACATGCATTTTGCTACACAACTACCTCTCTTTAAAGAATCTTACTTTCCTGGATTCCACATGTGCTGACTTCTTCAAAAATGCATATGTACATAAAATAAAAGCTAAGTTTGCATATGAGAGCTGTGGTGTTTGTGTCTTTGACCTCGAGTTACCTCATTTAATACATAATTTTCTAACTCCATTTTCATGCTATTTCATAATTTCATTTTTCTTTATGGCTGAATAGAATTCTGTTGTGTATATAACCACAGTTTCTCTGCCCATTCAACAATTGGTGAACATCCATACTGATTCTGTCTTCTTGCTTTTATGAATAAAACATCAATGATGGAGTCCTGTAGGTATGTGCCTAGGTCTTTGGAAGCTCTGTTTTTAGCTGTTTTAGAAGCATTCACACAGATCTATATGGTGACTACCCTAGATTACATGCCCAAAAGTGCAGACTGAGGCTCTGTGTCCTCACCAGCATCTGTTGTCCCTCGCCTCTCGATAAACAACCTTTCCAGCTGGAGTGACACAGATTCTCAAAGTAGTTTTCATTTTCATTTATATGACGAATAAGGATATTGAATACATTTTCAAACATTTGTTAGCCATTTGTCTTGCTGTTTTTAAGAACTGTGTTCAGTTTGTAGCTTATTTTTAAAAACTGAATTACCTGCTTCCTTGTTTTGCTAATAGGGCCGTTTGTGTGTTTTGTACATTCTCCCTGTAAGATGAGGAGCTCATGAGGATTTCTTCACTCACTCAACTGTGTCGCTTACAACTTTTTCATTTCGTGACTCCTTTCCTGTCTGTTGACTGTCGCTCCTATTTTGTGAGGGGCTATAGTCCTGTTGAGAAAGTGCCTGCCGCATCTTAAGTGTTCCCTCTACTTTTCCTTTGACAGTTTCAGAGTTCTGGCTCTTCAGTTGAGGTCTTTCCTTTTGGAGTTGATGTTTGTGCAGGTGGAAGATAAAGATCTCAGTTCTTCTGATTGTAGACACAAAGTTTATGTTGAAGAGACTGTCTTTTCTCTGGTGTGTATTTTGGCATCTTTGTCAAAAATTAAGTGGCTTAGCTGTGTGAGCTTATCTCTGGGTCCTCTATTCTATCCCAAGGCTGCACATGTCTGTCTTTGTGCCAGTGCCATGCTGCTTTTGTTACTATGGCTCGGTAGTATAACTTAAGGCAGAGGATTCCTCTGGTATCATTCTTTCTGCTCAGGATTGCTTTGGGTATCTGGGGTGTTTCATGCTTCCATATGAATTTAAAGACCTTCTCCCCTTATTTCTATGAAAAATAATGCTGGAATATAGATGGAGAGTGCATTTATCTGTAGATCGCTTTTGGCAAGACAGCTGTTTTCACAATATTATTTTTTCTGATCCATGAGCGTGGGGCGGCTTTTCAATCTGCTAGTGTTTTCTTCTGTGTTTTATACATTACATTTAGAGATTTTTTTTCACTTTCTTAGTTAGCTTTAGTCTAAGATTTCTTAATTTTTTTGTGTTTATTGTGAGTGGGATCATTTCTTTCTTAGTATGTTTGTCATTTGTACGTAAGAAAGTTCCTGATTTTTCTGTATTGATATCATACCATGTCACTGTGTCGAGAGTGTTTATGAGCTCTTACATACAAAATTAATATCTCAACTGACTTAGTTGGGAGAGTTTTTTAGCTATTTTTTTTAAAAAAATGGGATATTTTAAATTTGTTTCAGTCTTATTTGTTGTAAATATGTATAGAACAGAAGCAGAAAAAAATCCCTAACACTATAAAGTAGATCAAATATTATGATGCAAGCATTTGAATAAAATTCTTTGAATGAAAAATACAAAAAATGATAATTGACTGAAAAGTATGATGAAATGTGAGAATCCATTGAATTAAAGAAGAACATAGAGGAAAAAGAGAATCATATGAGGAAGCACAGTAACAAGAATTTTCATAGTACTTACAAGGGAGGCGAAGAGAACCAGCACTAGGAAACAATGGCACCGGGGATGTGATTAAGGAGAAAGTGGGTAAAGGTCCTCTTAAGCCTACATCAGGCCGAGTACCCTCATCAGATGAGCTGACATTTGAAATGCTCACAAGTCTCAAAGTTTTTAATCTGACATGATACTGCACCAAAACATCCACCCCTGACCTCACGTGGTTTGTGACTGTCAAATTGTGCACAGCTAATAAAACTGTTGTTTAAAATTACTTCAGGCTCCTAGTATAAGGTAAAGTCAGCGAATTAGTATTTATTAGACATGGGTTGCATTATGTGTATGAAAATACTTTTTAAAAATACACAAAATAAAGCACTTGTGGTGCCAGGCATTTAGGACAAAACACACTCAGCTAGTACTTGGAGTCCTCTGAAAACAAAGTGTGACTCAGTATTTCAAAGGTAACCCTTAAATGACAACTGAGGGCACAGTAGACAAGCCGTGGGGACTTAACAGCTTCCAGATCCACCAGAGACCTGCTCCCCAGAAGACATGGAGAAAATTTTGATCTGCTCACCACTTGATCTACTCACAAGGCCTTGAAAATAGTCTCAAGGGTCCCCAGCAAAAGCAGAAACATTTCTTATCCTGAGATTTTCCTTCCCATGTCCTCTCAAAGATGCCACTCCAGACCAGGATGGCCACGAGCACAAGGTTCCATACATTCTCACACTTCAAATTCCAGTTTCTTTGAAACTTGGGTTACAGTGTCCACCATGCCCAGCTGATAACTTTGAATTAATGGCTTAAATGCAGACCAGCCAAGCCTGCTAAAACAGTATATTGAACATCAAACAAGATTTGGCTCCATGTGGTAGGGAACAGAAAGGAAAACCACAAGACAAGAAAGAGTAGTGAGGTCCACACACTCAGAGGAGGGTCTGGCAGCTAGGATGTGACATCCTGGGCTCCGAGCCAGCCTTGGGGCCAGACTTACTTATGTGTAGATTCCAGCCTAGCTTGTTTAGGTCTAGACTGGTTGTTGACTCTCCTGCTCCTGATAGCCATAAACATCGTGGATAACCTGCTTCCCACCACTTCTCCACGCTGGGAAATGCTTGTTGGTGGATTAACTGCTTGTCTTAAGTTCAGAGTTTTACAAAAACTGTGAAAGGTGACAAGTTTCCTTGATTCAGAGCCATGGCTTTAGGGTTATCTAGTCAAGGCCTTACCAAACTTACTACACTCCATTCCTTAACTAGGATATCCTGTGGATATGCTCTGAGCTGATCCCTCAGGCAGGCGTACATCGCTGTAGGTGAGGGTGTGAGCAACAGCAAGCATAATTTGTAATCATTAGGTCTGCTGAGAATCAGAGAGTCCCCTTCCCCAAATTTGTAATTATATTCTAAAATTATAAGGTGTGCTTTTGTAGTAGTCATTTAAAGAGAGAGCGAAAAGGAATTACTTGGGTGAACCTTAAGGCTTTTCATCTGTCTTGTATTTATTGGTGAGACATAAACAATGCAATGACAACTTTGCAGTAATAGTAAAAAGGCACAAGATGGACTCAGTGTACCTGACAGTTGTTTGTTAACCTGAATTTCAATAGATAATTTGACCAATGTTTTCAATTATCCCTTTTCTTGTTACTTTTCTTGTTATGTGTAAACTGTCATTACATTTTTAGTGCTGGGATAGATTAGCTGTTATATTTATTATAAGCCTGTGTCATTTTTTCAAAAAAAGATTGGCACTGCCATCTTTTTGTTTCTTATAAATATTATAGAAAATATTTTCTGTATGTTTAAAATCAGATATTTCATCTGGGTGGTAGTGGTGCACAACTTTAATCCTAGCATTGGGAGGCACAGGCAGGAGGATCTCTGAGCTCAAGGCCAGTCTGGACTACAGAGTGAGTTCCAGGACTGCCAGGGCTACACAGAGAAACCCTGTCTCAAAAAACAAACAAACAAACAACAACAAAACCAAATAAAAACCCCACAAAACATTGGTGCTGGAGAGATGGCTCAGTGGTTAAGAGCACTGGCTGCTCTTTCAGAGGACCCGGGTTCAATTATCATTAGCCTGCATGGCAGCTCACAACTGTCTAACTCCAGAGGGATCTGACGCCCTCTCACAGACAAAACACCAGAAAAGGGCGTCCCCATTTCCTTGGTCTTCCATGGTGCTAGTCCTTTTCAGAGCAGCAGGCTAAGGGGAAAGTGAGAGTGGCGCTGTGTAAGGCACTGACCAGTCAACATGTGCGGCTTTGCCAGTCTGTCTCTTAATGTCGTTCTTCTGTCCTACATCCCTCTGGGGAGCCGCCTTTTAGTTATTCTTGCTTCATTTCATGTCATTATGCACTTGCTTTCCATGGTGCTTCTGCATAGGATCTCCTCATTTTGAGTTTTACCATGTTTCTGCATTAGATGGTGGTCAAGCATGTGGGGAGTAAATACCAGAGGTGAAGTGCCACTCTCCTATCAGAGAGGTTCCTGGTGGCAGGTGCTCTGTCATTGGTGACATTTATCTTAATCACTTGAGTGATATGGTGTGGTGTCAGCCAGGTTTTCCTACTGCCATGGTGCTATATTCATTATACTAGATTCTGTATATTCACCAGTAACTATGTTAAATTCATCAGTGACAATCCATGTTCATCATATTTGTTTTATTATTTGATTTTATTGTCTAAGTGTTATCATTATTTTATTACTGAAAGCTTTTTAGCTTTGGATGTTGGAAATTGATATACCCTTCTTGTTTCTTCTTCTTGCTTATGTTCTGATGTCTAAGACTCCCCCTACCCCCCTTTTCTGACATGGTCTCACTGTATAGACCAGGCTGGCCTCAAACTCAGATCCATTTGCTTCCTGAGTGCTGCAGTTAAAGCGGTGCACCACCCTGCCTGGCTCTACATCCTTTTGGATATGCTCTCTGTACGAGCTGTTTTCTTGTCTTTCCCAGTATTTAGTAGATACACACATTGCTTGGCTAGTAGCCCCTTCTTTGATCTTCAAAGACAGCAGTGGCAAGTTGAGTCTTTACCCTTCCATTTTGATACTGAAGCCCTCTTCCCCACCCCAATCTCTTCTACTTTTAAGGGCTTTTATTATTACTTTTGGCTTACTAAATTAATCTAGGTTAATTTTCCAGTGTTAAACTTAGCTATGTAGCAACCTCTGCTGCCTGTTGTCTGTAATGTGACATATGCAGCAGTTCAAGAGTTGGTACGTTGAGGGATTTGTCGTGGTTCTGCTAGTTGCTAGCATAGTCTGGGTCTTGGAGAGCTAGTAATATACTTAGCTTGAGAATTTGATAAAGGTGTAAACAGATGATAAAGTATCTAGAAAATGATCAATGGCAATCTAAAGGATGAAAGAACTATTGACCTATGTTAGAATGGAACTCCTAAGTTTTACTACAAATGAAAAGCCTCATCTTGCCAGCATATGCCATCAGTGAATGTTTATTTCCTCAATTTCAAACAAGGGTGCATAGAGTCTGCCAAGAGATGGATTATTTCTAGGGTAATCTCTACTCTTGTCGAAGACAATGGGATAAGCCATAAACCATGTATGCTTTTTTTTCTTTTGGTTTGTTTTCCTTCTCAATTTTGTGGTTTTTCAAGTTTGGAATTGTGTTTTAAAATGTTTGCTTTAGAAGATACATTTACTTGCTTGCTTGTGTTTTATATCTTGCCATTTCTTTGAGAACAAGCATCTGTGAAGCCTAATACCACAGGCATACTGCAACAGGATTCTTGAAGGAAAAGGTCATAAATTAATTGTCTGCCTCCACTCAAGAAAATTTGAAAAGCCAGAGGCTTTGTGGAAATTGATCCTCTCGGTAGAGGAGTGGAGAACATTACCCATTTGTTACATGAGGAGTTCCAGGAAGATGGTTCTTGCCTTTGTCTATATGACACTAGTGTCTTGACTGAGGTTGACATTCTGGGAACCGTGACTGCTTGTTAACTAGTTTCTGGGTTTATTGCTATGGCTACTGTTGCACACAGGTGCCCACTCAGTCACTACTGTTTCTTGGGATCTTTGTGGTAGTGTTTTCACTTACAGTCTGCATCTGCTCATATTACTTATTCTCAATTAATTAGAGGCCCTTGGATAGCATTTCTTGGTTTCTTTCTTCAGAATTGAAAATACCATGGAAGGAACAGTTGTCTAGCTACTTTGGTTTCTGGTGTCTTGTTCATAGTGCTACAGAAGATACCATATTGCATTAGCAGATATACAGACATTGATGATAATGCCTAAGTTATCACCATGGTTCGGTTCTGAGAGTAATAGATGAGTAACACAGATGTTTTTATGATTCCTTAATTGTATGCCATCTGTACTAAAATGAGTGAAAGAAAAAAGTAATGACACAAGTTTACTTACTAAGGAAGATTGTGAATGCTCGAAGTTAGCAATAAGTTCTGTTGAGCCAGGAGGTGGTGCATGCCTTTAATCCTAGCACTTGAGAGACAGAAGCAGGTGGGTTTTTAAGGTCCTACAGAGGAAGCTCCAGGACATCCAGGGAAAGGGAAAAACAGAACAAAACCACATTCAATTGAATAGTTTCTTCTAGCAAAGGAATGTCAGGAAGAACAAAGTGAAATTATAGATTATGGTCCGTGGGTAGGACAGAGTGCCTAGGGGTTTCTCACTTGTCCTTGAGGATGATTGGTGCTGATGCTGTGTAGGTAGAAGGGAAGATGGCAAAGGCCCCAGGGAAGGACTGAAGTCTCTTGGAGGAGAGGAGAGAGGTTGGGCGATGCAGCTGTTTTTTCTTTTTCTTACATTTGTTTATATATGTGTAAATGTGGATGCCATTGTTGAGGGAGTCAATTCTCTCCTACCACGTGAGATCTGGGGTTGAACTCAGAACACCAGACTCTAGTTTCTGAGCTGTCTTTCCAGCCCTAGAACATTCTTTACAAATGTGAACATGGTATAATTAAGCATTCGTAGAAACTGTACAGCTTTAAAGAGTGGAATGGTTTATATAGTTGGACTTGTAATGAGAAATAATTCTCTAAGCCTATATATTATACATAAATATATGTAGAGAAATTCAAGTATATATTGGAGACAAGCTGCTTAGAATATACATTGCAGTAGTTTTATAAAGGTTTATTAATATTTAAGTTATGTGTATGTGTCCCTGTGTGTAGGTATGTGCTCATGAGTGTAGGTGCCTGTGGATACCTAGAGGTGTCAGATCTCTTGGAGCTGGAGTTATAAGTGGTTGCAAACTACCCAACATGGGTGCTGAGAACCAAAGTTGGGTCCTCTGAGGGAACAGTATGTTTTCTTAACCACGAGCCGTTTCTCCAGCCCCTTCACACTGATTTAAAACATTTGATGCCTGCAAAATAGGGATAGATAGCATGCTGGGAGACAGAGGTATAACGGTCAGATTGTTGTGAGTTCAAGGCCAGCCTAGGCTACAAAGTGAGTTTGAGGCTAGCTCAGGCTTAGGCTACATAGTGAGAAGCATTTCAGAATGCCTCATCCATGCAGTAGATAGTAACTGTTACCTGATTCATTGTTGTCTTGAGAACTAATGATATAAAATGCTCAGACTATTATGAAGCATGTTGTTAGCATTCACCAAACATTATTTTTATAATTACACTATTTTTTCATAAAATAGCCTGTATAGAAAAGAATCATTGGCAAATATTAAAAACAAAAATATGATTGTTGAAATAAGCTCAGTTATTGGGACAAAAGAGAAAAATCATGAAAGCTGGGGAGTGGTTGGTAGGGTATTTCATGGATGAGCTTGGGTTTGGCTTCTTCCTGGATGCTAGCCACACTGGCCACACTGAGGGATAGAGGGCTGTGGGAAATGCTCTGAAATGCTGAGGAAATAGTGATTTGGAACCTCAAATTCTATTTTTAGCCAAACCAGCTTCCAAAGTTAAGAACCAAAAATACATTTCAGGAATGTGAGGACAGAAACAATTTTCAAAAGGAAGGACACAAGCAAACAATTTTCAAACAGAAGGGCACAAGCAAAAAGGTCAGCAAGCTTGGGGTTAAGTCGAAATATTAACAACATTTCTGTCATGTTGAGGAATGTGATAGAGAAGTAAACAGTCTTTGGAGCAGCCGAGTAATCCATACAAATTCAGTGAGAAGGGTGATGGTAAGAGGCATACAGTTTGGGCATTATTTTACTTTTTAATAATTAAACTTAAATTTAAACTGGAGTCTTCCTGTTTACACAGTGGTAGAATTAAGAGCTGTTTTGGTTGGTGGAACTTAATAATTGAACTCAGTGTTGATGGAGTTGTGTGGTTCAACAGACTTACCAAATAAAGAAGGGTAAAAAAGCAAAGGAATGAAATGGAATGTTCTGCTTCCAAGCCAGTCAAGCTGAGGTCAGCATACTGTCTGCCAAGGGGTAGGAAGTCCATGTTTCATATTATGGGCAATGCTGTCCCTGTGGCAGCCATACTGTCCTGATGGCACCTAATGCTCCCTGACATTGTTAGACGGAAATAGCTATAGATGGTATACATGATCAAATGGGATGGCTGAGTTCTAGAAAAGCATGGATTTTAGAGAACAAGGGAAGGGGCAAAAAATCCTTACTTTCAACTGAAGACAGGGAAAAATGGGAGAAGGGGAGCAGTAAGAAGTATAACAGGAAAACATAAAAAAATATTAGGAAATCTTACCCCTAGATGTCTAGTAGAGATAAGAGATTCTCAGATTGGTCTTAACCTAAATTATAAGGGAGTAGGGGATAGGTAAACCATGGCATATCTGTATTTCAGAACAGCACTGCGTGTTTGCAAGGTATTACCCATGATCCCTACTGCTGAGATGAGTGTTGTGGTTATTGTGAGAGAGTCAGAGAGGAGGATTCTTAATGGCATCATGGAGATGAACCTGTACATGGGCTGGCAAGACTGAGGACCAAAGTGCTTTGTTTAGGAATCAGAAAGAACTCTGTGTTTGGCGCAGCAGCAAGAACTTTTGGCCTTTACTACATATGCTGTCTTTATTGCCTAACTGCCTTTGCTTCACAGTTTACTTTCCAATGCTCCTAGTAAAATTATAAGACAGAATGGGCATTCGGTTGGTCTAGAGAGTTACTATGTGTAGCCCAAGCTTGTCATACCTTGTGAGCTTCTTCAGAGACTGCATAGGCTGTCCTGAGTCAGGCATCTCCCACAAAAGCTCAAGAGGTTGTGGCCAGGGAAGAATGGTCAGGGAAGGCTGGTGGCGAAGGCTGGGTAGGCATCTGAAGCACAGGTGGGTTTACCAAGACTGTCTTTTCAGTAGTAAAGTGGGTCTACCTCTGAGATAGCTAGTGTGACCACATACACGCTCAAGGGATGTGCTTAGTAACATTCTCGAGTTTCCCTTTTCATTTAAGTAAAATCTGGTGATACTGTTGAAAATAGCATTTGCATTTAGTTTGAGAGTACAGAAAACGAAATATTAGAGAATTCTTCCATGACCTGAGAAAGTTCTTTTTTTACTACTCGATAAACAGTAGTACCTTAAGATTATAATGGTAAGCTGTGACTTAGAGATTTTTAAGAATTTTACAAACCCTAGGATAATCAAACTCCTATAAAAAATACTGTGGCTTATCTGTTTAATTCAAGATGAGTGCTAAATTTATAATGTTATAGAATGCTTATGATAGTAAATATAGTAAAAAAATTGAGGACTTGAAAGTTATATTTAGTAGAATGTGAATATTGCTCTTTAAGTTCATGCAAATGCTTGTTAATTTTTTTTTAGGCTGGGCCATGCAAGCTGCTGCCTTTATCTTTATTCATAGGAAGTGGAAGGATGATAAGAGCCACTTTGAAGACATGATTGATTATTTTTGTGACATCCATGAACCACTCCAACTTCTCATCTTTCCAGAAGGAACTGACCTCACAGGTGAGGCATCTGGGGTTTGGATCACAGAATTTAAAACCTTATAAACCACTAGTTAAATCTTTTAATCCTTACATGAAATATGTGACTATCAACAAAATTAATGGATGACCCCAAGGTCACTCAGTTAATGGTAGCCAAACCAGACCTGGTGGTATAATCCTAAAGGTCCAGCTACTCATGAGACTGATGCAGGCAGATCACAAGTTTAAACCAGCCAGTGGTCAGTGTCTCAACATAAACAGTAAAGTGATGGCCGTGAGTTATGCTCAATGGTAGACTGCCAGGAGGCCCAGGTCCAGTTCCGGTACCGTGGGTGAGGGAAGACCAAAGAGAAAGGACATTTGTAAAATAGAGTTTTATGCTGGGTGGTAGTGGTGCACACCTTTAGCTCCAGCTTTCAAGAGGCAGAGATAGGTGGATCTCTGAGTTCAAGGCCAACTTCACTCATTCCAGGCAAGTGCTCCCCTACTACTGAGCTATATACCCAGCTCTACATGATTATTTCTGTAAGTTAAAATGGTACTTTACATTGTAGGGCCAGCTTGCAAACACGACATTGTAGGGCCAACTTGCAAAAGCCGTGTTTGTTGTATAGAGAAAGTAGACTGGTCAGGGAGCTTTAAAGTATTTTTATAAAACTAACATCTACAGATGATTTTTACTGAGTTGGGGAAACTCCTCCCTCCCTCCTTCCCTCCCTCCCTCCCTCCCCATCTCTCCCTCCTTCCTTCCTCCCTTTCTTTTTAATGGGCTAACAAAAGTATTTCAATCATTTAATTTAAAAGTATTTTTTAATTATTAGAGTTATGTTTAAATTTGGATTTTTAAAAACCCCATTACAACATTTATATTTCACTTTAAATTCTGAAACTAGGTTGCTTGCATATTTTTAGATTAGTGTGTTTCACTGTGACTTTATATACATTCTGGCTTCATATACTATAATTGGTTATAACTTTTTGTTAAGGAGGCAGTGTATATTGGGGAATTTAAAAACACAAAAGTATACACAGAGGTTGCTGTAATCCCACAGCCCATGGATGAACAGAATTTGAAATTTTGGTCCATTTGGACTGTTATTTGGTCACAGGTACACACGTGCACACACACATTCTTAGGAATATGTGTATGTGCACACTAGATCCTATTTAACCTTAAAACTGGCAAACAGACCATGCTCTTCTTTGTCTGTTTCAGTTCTCCCTCAATATTGTGATCTTTCCCATGTCCTTTGAGAATGAAAGACCCCCGAGGGATGTCTTCCTTCAGGAGAGACCCCTTGCCCAAGGA
>LOJH01010971.1:0-19386 GCA_001685095.1 Ellobius talpinus
GCGGGAGCCGGGCAGGACGAAAAGCAGGCCTGCACGCCCCCTTTCACTACACAGAACTATCAAGGAACAAGAGGACTGGAGTTTGCATTTTCTGAAACCTTCTTCTCTTTCCTTTTGGAGAACTTCATGACCCCACCTTGTTTGGCTGGAACCTTATCAGAGGGTGATGGGTCTGATTCTGTGTTACTGAAGATGGGCTTGCATCATGGGTGGTATTTAAACAGTTCTCCAAACCCAAATAAACACACAATTAAATGGAGCAGAAAAATAACTTTCCTTATGAGACCTGAAATCCAACAACAAACTTCCAATTCATAAGGCAGGAGTTGGGATGGCTGCATCTGCTGGGCAACCGCTCTCCCTGTGGGCCAGCCGTTGCATAAGCATGTATTCACATGACCCTTGGTACTGCCGAGCTGAGGAACCCTAGTCTCCCAAATGTGGGGATTTTATCAAAGCCACATAGTCCCCATAACAACTTCCTCATGGACAACCCTGGGGTCTCCAAATTTGGACCCATACATAGTGGAAAGAAAAAATGACTTCCCTCATCATGAGCTGTGAGGTGGGCCCTTGGCCAAGCACAGCCAGGGGCCTCTGTTTCTGACAGGCAGCAGCTGTTCAGCTCCTTGTCCCCAAGGACAGCAGAAGGCAGAAGGGAAGGGAGAGGGGGCAGAATCCAGGGAGCCCCAGGCAGAGGTTCCTTCCTAAGGCCCTGTGCTCCACAGGACTAGGTAGTGGCAGATGGCCTTGTGGTTCCATTGGCCATGAAGTCATGGCCAGAGGCATGGGGGCCTCGTGGAGGGAGGGAACATGTCCAAACACACTTTGGGATCTCTGGGATCTCTCAGCCACTCTCTGGGATCTCTGCACTTTAAAACCATAGAGCTTGTCTTGAGAGCATCACAAACAGAACTCTGTAAGCTGCTCTGGGGTTGGTTGTGCCACCTGGCTGGGATTGGTGTGCCTGAGGGGACAGCCAGCTCAGCCTCTTTCATTTCCTCCCTATGGCAAGGATCCCACCCCACCCCCACTCCACCCCTGCAGTTACCTCCCTTGCCCTCTCCCTATTGATTGCTTCTGATCCTAAGCTCTGTGCTTTATGCTTTAGGCAAAGCCAGCCTCTCTGTTCCCAGCTCTGCCTCCACACAGATGGGCAAGTCAGTACTGGGGACCAGGTGTGCTTTGGAGCAGTGTTGGGAAGGGATATCTCTGCCTCAGGAGAATCACACTCAAATGCTTGCAGGGAACATATCCTGACATCCAAAATAATTCTCAAATGTAGAGGGGGAGAGAAAAAAGAGAGGGCGAGGGACAAGCATGCAAGGTGGCTTTTGTCAGCAGTGGGGCGTTTTGGTAAAAGGTCCATTGCCATGTACACAGTAGCCTTCTTTTGAGCTTACTGAAGAGAATTTCCAAGACAAAAAAAAATTGTTTGGAGAGTCTGAATGGCCTCTTTCCAGCTTCTGGTAGAACACTGTCTCTTACCTAGAGGGGCTTGTGTCAGGAGGGGGACTTAGAGGGACACACTCTTGCCTGGTTTCCTTCTAGCATGGTCCTATGGCACGGTGGCGCGCTCTCTGTTCAGCACTCTGAGTAGGTGCAGAGTGGAGCCACAACCCAACAGAGTGCAGAGTCTGCCTGTGCCGTGGCTGGAGTGCTGAGATGCCTTGAGGTTCCATCAAAATTTCTGAGGCAGAGCAAAGCTGTGCATTGCATCAAACTGCTCTCTATGGAATCATCTAATTGTAAGATACTGAGACAAAGTCTTCTCTGCTTCCTCCAGAAAAGAGAAAAATGCATGCATGCATGTTTGTGCGTGTGCATGTGTGCATGTGTATGTATGTGTGTTGTGCATTTGTGTATGTTAGTATATGTGTGCACATGTTGTGTGTGCATGTGTGTGTATGTGTGTGCATGTATGGATGTCAGAGGACAATATCAGTTATTAGTTTTTTGGTACCTTCCATGTTTCATTTGAGGCAGGGTCTCTCATTGGCCTAGAAATTTATCACACAGGCCAGGCTAACTCTTGAGTTCCAGGGATCTTCCTGTCTCCATTTTCCTTCTTGCCAGTCCTAGGATTGCAGGCACATACCATCATGACCAGCTTTTTGTATGTTTTTTTGGGGTTTGAACTCAGGTCCTCACATGTGAAGCCAAACATTCTACTGACTGAGCGTCTCCCCATCACAGCCTTCATTTGGATGGGACTGGGAAAGGCCTACCCATCAGGGAGGTGATGAGGAAAGCAGGAAGGCTTTGGTTTCAAGCAGCAGATGGGGTCTGTGATGAAGCCCTGGGTAATGAAGACGTTCAGGTACAGAAATCTATGGCAGATCCGGCTGGCCACATCCCATACACATGTGCACACCCCAGACGCAGGCTAGGTGGCTCACGTGATGTGGCTGGCCACATCCCATACACATGTGCACACCCCAGACGCAGGCTAGGTGGCTCCCAAGCTCGCTGGGGCTTTCCTGTTTCTGCCTCCTCTCTCACTGTCAGGGTACCAGGGTCACAGACCCAGACTACACTGTCTGGCTTCACTCGGGTTCCAGAGACCCAAGCTCAGGTCCTCCCGCCTGTGCAGCGCGTGCCTCACGTGCAGAGCCGTTTCCCCGGCCCCCCCGGGTTCTTCTAAGCTCTGACAGATCGCTGACGCAGGAAGAAAACCCCTCACTGACAAGGAGCCATTGGTTAACCTATCCAAAATACTGCAAAGCAGAACCAAACGAGGGCCTAAAACTAGAAGCCGGAGCTTGACTGGGAAGATAAACATGAAGATGAAGTGCTGAAGTGAAAACAAAAATAAAGGCCATGTTGGATTCTGCTTACAGAGAGGGAGGACTCTGACGAACATGGAGCCAGGCCAACGAGGAAGCATCCACGGGCAGCAAATCTGGGAAAACTGCTCACCGTCCATATAAACACCAGAGAAAGACAAAGTACACTGAGGCCTGGGGAGACAGCTCAGTGGGAAAACGCTTTCCTGGTAGCCCCCGTGAGGCCCTCAGTTCAGTTCCCAGCACTTAAAATAAAAAGAGACAGGCCACAACAAGGCTTGGCTGAGACTCGGTCTCACCGAAATCAGCAAGGCTATCAGCAGGAAAGCCAAATAAACCTGAATAGCAAATGCCGGGGAGGGTGTAAAGAAGAAGGCGCCCTACACACTGATGCTGGGCTTGTAAATTTGTGCAGCCCTGGCCAAGTTTGCTCTCATTGCTGCGATAAACACCAAGACTGAAAGCAGCGTGTCAAGGAAAGGGTTTGTTTGGTTTCTATTTCTAAGCTACTGTCAATCACAGGTAGTCAGGATAGGAACTTAAGCAGGAGCAGAGGCAGGAACCATGGAGGAAAGCAGCTAATGGCTTGCTCTAGGCACATATTGTCTTACCTTTGTTATACCTTCCATGCCCATTGATCAAGGGAGGACATCGCCCACAGTGGACTGGGACCTCCCACATCAATCTACGACTAAGAAAATGTCAGCTGACATGGCAATTGGTCAGTTTGATCAAGAGAATTCCTCAGTGAAGCCTCCTGCCGTCTACTTGAGTCCAGTTTGTGTCAAGCTGAATAAAACTAAGCAGCACAGGTTCTATACAAACCTGTGTGGGAGTTCCTCTAAAAACCAAAAAGAGAAACACCACAATTCAGCTACACTGCTTGTGAGTCTACACTCCAGGGAAACAGAGGCAGCAGACAGTAGATACCCACCCTATGAGTATTACCAAGCGGTAGGCTCAGCCGGGGTCCCCAGTTGGGATGAGCGGATAAGGAGAATGTGCACACATAGGGCGGACTTTATTCTGTCCTAAGGAAGAACAATAGTGATTTGCAGTAAAGTGGGTGGAACTGGAGACCACTACACCATGTGAGCTAAGCAGAGATATGCATAGACTGGTGCCTGGGCGAGCTTCACAGAGTATGTGGGATGGGAACAAGAAAGGACACGTGATTACAAGAGGAACTAAGTGGGGAGGAAGAGAAGATGGGGACATGGGATCACAAGGGGACTAAGTGGGGAGGAGGAGGAGATGGCGGACGTGGGGTCACAAGGGGACTAAATAGGGAGGAGATGGAGGATGTGGGGTCACAAGGGGACTAAGTGGGGAGGAGATGGGGACGTGGGGTCACAAGGGGACTAAGTGGGGAGGAGGAGAAGATGGGGACGTGGGGTCACAAGGGGACTAAGTGGGGGAGAAGATGGGGGGACGTGGGGTCACAAGGGGACTAAGTGGGAAGGAGGAGAAGATGGGGACTTGGGGTCACAAGGGGACTAAGTGGGGAGGAGATGGGGGACGTGGGGTCACAAGGGGACTAAGTGGGGAGGAGGAAAAGATGGGGGACGTGGGGTCACAAGGGGGAGGAAGAGAAAATGGGGGAGTGAATGAAAGTGGGTAAGAGAAGTGTAGAAAAGGATCCATGTGTGCTGCATGCATGTATGGGAATATCATAACGAAACCATCACTTTGTGGAATTAATATATGCTAATAAGATGCAATCAGGGCTGGAGAACTGGCTTAGCACTTGTGGCTCTTATGGAAGACCTGGGTTATGTTCCTAACATTCACATGATGGCTTACAGCTTCCAGTAACTCCAGTTCCAGGGGATCCAGTGGCCTCTTATGACCTCTGTGGGCATATACATGTGGTATGCATGCATGTAGGCAAGCCACATAATATATCAACATACATTTTACATATATATATGTATACACACATATACACAAATACACACACAGGTGAGATAAGGAATACAGAATCCAGCAAATAAGGCAAAGTATAAAGAACACAAAATGATTGAGTAGAAAAGATGACCTCAATGGACATTATTTGTGTTCCTTTAAAAGCAAAGACTTATTTGTATTATTTTGAATTATGTGTTTGTCTGTGTGTGAGGATAGGAGAGGCAGAGACATCGTATCACTTGCAGCTAGGGATACAAGTGGTTGGGAGCTGCCTGAAGTAGGTGCTGGAAGCTGAGCTCCAGTGCCCCTGTAGTTTATAGCTTTGAAGAAGAAAACAGTAGTTCGTAGAAAACTAGTAAATCATTTAAAAGAAAAATTTCAAATGAGGTTTGATTTTTAACATTGATACAGGTACTTTGTGTATTACATGTATCTACTACATCTATCTATATATCAAACTACTTATCTACCATGTCTGTCTACTTGAAGGGGAAAGGAAGGTCATAGGCGCGGGTTGATACACATCTTGACATAGTTACCTGGCTTCAAAGATAATTCTTCAGCACACAGATGAAGCACAGAGAACACACAGAGAAGGGAAATAACTTCCTGGCAACATTCAGTGATCAAAGTCGATAGACTAGGCTTTACATAGTCACACTGGCATCAAGGGAAAATGATGCAGGGTGGGAGGGGGAGAGGAGTGTAGACATCAGATGGAATTCTAGAGGTGTAGAGATTAACAAGCCCTTTGCATATGGATAGATAAAGCAATCATGCAGTCTTTGACTACAGAAAATAACAGTCGGGGCTGGAGAATGGCTCAGCAGTTAAGAGCACTAGCTGCTTCCCAGAGGTCCTGGGTTCACTTTCCAGCACCCACAAGGTGGCTCACAACCATCTGTAACTCCAGTTCCAGGGGATCTGATGCCCTCTTCTGGTCTCTGTGGGCATCAGGCATACATGTGCACAGCCGTGCATGTAGCCAAAATACTCACACCCATAAAATAAAATATGAGAGTAAAGGAGAAGTGAAAGATGACAGTAATGTGAAAATATTTCTGTAACCAAGAGCACGTGGGAAGCCTGAGTAGTGAGAACTGAGAGCTTCTCCTTACTCACCAGGAGGTGCCAGACATGTTGAAGCAGAAGCCTCATGTAAGGGAACCATAAGAACATTATCCAAGGAAATAAAGACCATTCAACATGTACCAGGAATAATGAAGATTTAATCATAGCCAGGTAGAGAAGAAGGAAGAGGGAAAGTAGACGGCACAAGAAACTCAAGGAGCAGAATGTAAATACGGCGCAGGGCTGGGAGAGCATTGTCGCCTCAGCAGCAGGGTCTAAGTTCAGGGCACAGACAGTGGCGGCAGTGTCAGCCTACCAGGTTCACAAGCCCTCAAAACACAGCGTATCAGAAATGAAACATACGGATCAAAACCAAAAAGCTCTATCTGAGACTTGGAGGCTTAATGGAAAATGAAAAAAATAGGACCAAATACAGTTTTAGGAAATTATCATAAAAAAATTCTTCAAGGTACATTCTTAAGGTAGAAGCTACTTAAAAAAAAGTCTCATAGGTATTTTGTTTGTTTCTTGCTTTTTCTTTTTACTGAAGGTTTTTTTGTTGTTTTTCTTGTTTCTTTCACTTGAGACAGGTTTTTACAGTCTTGATTGATTCTGAAGTTGCTATGTAGCTGAGAACGATCATAAATTTCTGAACCTCTTGTCTTCATCTCCCAAGTGCTGAGATTATAGGCGTGTGCCACCATGCCTGGTATTTTTGCGCATATTAAGCTTGTTTTTGAGAACTAAACATGTAATTTAAAGGTTATAGTGTGTATATATAGTTTGTTTACACACATGTTTGTTTACATGTGTGTAGATAAGCGTGTGAGCATATGAACAGAACTCTGCTAAGGTACACAAAGGCTGCTAAGAGATATTGTTCTGGATTTAGGAGGCTGTGGAGGGTTTCCCTGTGTATAATCCCTGAATGAGTATTTTTTGCTTTAACTATATCTTTATATTGCTTTCTTAAAGTATATATGGCACTCCTGAGCTACGCATCTGGCACTGAGCGTCTTTGGTTTTCATTGTGGGGCTTCTGCTGGCCTTCTGGCGGGATTAAGACCTCCTGCCGCCTCTCCATTTTATGCTGGGTTTGAATCGGCCAGCAAATGGTTTTATTGATTTACTTGTGTTTGAAATTTTCTGTTTTCTAAAGAAACTTGAGGTCAACTAAAAGAAAAGTAGAAAATGAAATCTTGACTATAAGTTTCAATGGAGTGGGACCTGGAACTGTTCTGGATGGTGGAGGGTCTTCCTTCCAACTCCCTGAGTTAACAGAACAGCCTCTCAGTTCATCTCCTGCACCCTGGTCTCTCTGCCTTCAGGCTCTCTCCTCTCTCAGATTAACTCTTTATTACCCTCTCACCACCTCGGCTGTGACAATATTCCAGCACCTTAAGCTCTTTCAGGAGGAAGAGTGCAAGGCCTCACTCTCTAAGAAGATGCCAAGCCTGCTTCCCTCCCTCCACACAGCAGCCGGCTTAGTTTGAGCATGGTTCTTTCTCCCCTGGAGTTCTGTAATCAGCCTCCTTGTTTCAAACCTTGGGTCTCTCATGGCCTATTCTATTCTCTACATCATTGTTGCCTGAGTCATCCGTCGGCTTTGAAGTACAAAAAAGATCATTTCTCCCCCTAGCTTGAATTCCGTGGGGACTTTCCAGTGTGCCTGGAGCAACTCCCTCACCGGGTGACATAAACACCCCTCCCTATAAAATATTCGATTCCTCTGCACCTTCATCTCCTTGCCCTGTTCCATCGTGGACTCCCACAGCCTCCAGATTTCCTATTCAAGCCAAGCCCAGGTTACCTCCAGGGCCACTTCACTTACCAGGCAAGCTCTTCCATGTCCTCCCTGAAAGGCTTTCTGCCATATCATCCAGGTGCTGCTTAAAGCATGCCCCCTGCCCCAGAGGTCCTCCCTGACAAGCTAGCTTAGCGCCCCTTCTGTCTCCTAGGTTCTTTGGACAACACCATGAGAGATTTATTTTGTGCTTTTCTTTCTGATCACATGCATGGAATGAGTATGTCTGTCTTCCTGGGTTTAGATCTGAACCCTGTTACTTAAACTGTGTGTGTGTGGTGGGTGGGAGGCGGCACTGAGCTAGTCTTCAAACTCACCTTCATCTGGAATCTAAGGCAATAGTTCAGAAACCCGGGGCAGGCTGGTGGTGAGGATGCCTAAGTATTTGTTATTGTTATGAAATAAGAATTCATTCCATCAGCATCCCCTTTGTTCTACACCCTAGACTGCCAGCTCTGTGGTATTAACTGGCTAAGACTTCCCCAAAGAGTACCCCAGGGTGGGTGGCTTGAAGAAGACATGTATTGCCTCACAGTCCTGAAGTCTAGAGATGTGAGCTCAAGGCCAGTAGGGTTGGTTTTTCTGAGTCTTTCCCCCTTAGCTTGAAGATAGCATCCTCCCCCAGTGCATGTGTCTGTGGTGTCCTTACTGTTAGGACACCAGTGGTATTGGATTGACGACCTCATTTAAACTTTGTGACCTCTTTAAAGAGGATCTCCTAATAAAGACCCATTCTAAGCTAGTTATAATTTCAACACGTGAATTTTGCCGTCACATGTAAGCTCGTTTCTAGACTTTCAGAAATGTGTTCTTTAGCACATTTCAACTGTTCTGAAGCTTGGCAGTACCTCCAAACCTTTCGGCACATTGTCTCTTGACTGTGAAGCCTGAGGCATCAGAGGTGATGATGGGGGTGTCTGGGAAATGCCCTTCATGAGCACTGAGCATCGGCTGAGGGACTGCGAGCATTGTACTTTGTTCCCTTACATTTAAATGAGTCTTTTACAACCCAGGAGCACACAGGGATTCAAACACTTTGTCAGATGCTCAGGTTGTGCTCCTGGGGGACCTGGATAAGGGAGAAGAGAGAGCTTGTGTGAGCATCCGGGGATGGGGCTACAGGTCAGTGTCCGTCTCCAAATGTGGCTGAAGCTTCTGTATGCCATCATAACCCATCCCACCATCTGGACGAGCCTGTTCCCTGCCTGGTCCTGCAGCTGGAAGCCCTCATGAAGCCTGGATGCAGCCTTCTTACCAGGGGTACCAATCTCACTTAGGATGTCAAGCGGCCAACAGTTGGACTTTGTCCTGTGAGTCTATAGAGAGAAATTATTTCGATTCTTCTTCTTTTATCAATAAACTTCACCTCCTCACATGACTTCCCTTTCATCCAGGTGTTCTGCATCCAAGATCCCCACAGATGCCTGAGAGTCTTCAACTCTGTATGTACTGCTTTTTAAAACACACAGCAAAATAGCCATAACCAGTAATAAAAGCATGGCAATTGATACAATATATTGTAATAAAAGTTATTTAGAACATGAGTTATTTCTAGAATGCTCTATGTGATATTTTCCGGCCTTCATTAAAATTTCAGAAAACAAAGGATAAAGAGAGACTGTGGCCCAGTACCTGAAAGAACATATGAATTTCAAGATTATCTTAAATATTCAGAGTCAGAGGGAGTGATTATTGACACTCACTAAATAGTCTGTGAGTGTCTTTTGGTAGGGAGTCTTCTAATGTACCCTTTCTGATCTCTAATTGTGATCTGAACCCAGAAACTGTACACTCCTACACACCCATTCAGTCCTATCTGAGAACACCGAGAACTTAACCATCCATGAAAATTTGTAGCTAACTGTATGTGGAAAGCTCAAATCTCAGAGACAATTATGATCCTAATTTCATCTAAAACAACGTGGGAAGCCTGGAAACCGTACCTGATGCCTTCAGCATCTGTTTGTCCCTGAATGGGCTTCCACGTAAATGGCCAGGGAACCAAGAAAGAACTGGGGCTTCTTCCTCCTGTGTGTACTGTCCGTGGGTTGGACTAGTCCAGTGAATTGGAACAGTTTTGGAAAAGAGAATTGTTATGCCTTCGAGATGGAAGCCGCTCAGCTGTTCCCGTAGACAAGCTTCCATTGGAAGGAGACAGACGGACATACTGACGGGCACAGGACACCATGTGAATCCTCGGTTGCTACATCAGATCTCAGAGTTGGATTAAAGACAAGGGATGAGAACTACACAAGAAAACACAATTCTGAAGATTTGCCAGAAGGCACAGCGATCCGTGGACGAGCTAGGAGGATTCTGACAGGGTGAATGGGAGAAGATGAACAGATGACAGGGTTCATAAGAGGTCGAAAGCCTTGAGAGAGACAGAGGCTGAAGATAAGCCCAAGCAAAACAGAGGAGCTGAGCAGAGCATTCTGGGTGCTTTTCTCTTCGCTTTAGAAGCAATGCTTTATTTTGGACATATTCATATTCATAGACTCCCAACCTCTTAATATGCATTCCAGAGGATTATGCCAGAACTAGTTATTTTGCCTCTAAAGGCACTGAGACCATGACCTCCAAGGAGTGGATGTGGCTCTTTTGTCAAATGCCATGTCTCCAACCTCCTAACCCAGATGATTTTGCCACAAGTGCCAGCTTAGGTGTCTTGCAAATACACTTTTGAGTGGTTGGGGGAGGTGTGGAGAGCCGTGTCTATTTTATTATTGAGCCCTGGGGAGTTCATTCTTCTAGAAATACATCTGGTGCTAGATATTTATGCTTTTGATGCTTCGGATTGAATTTTGCTATATTCTCAGTGTGGGGTTGACATCTAAAATTGTTTTTTTATGCTTAAGGAAATCATGTTATTAAATATTATTAAAATGGATTCTTGCAAGTTCTTTGTGACCCGGGACAAAATGCATAATTAATCAGAATTAAACACTAATGGTCTATAACACAAAGACTCTGGTTCTAAAATAAAACTTAGCTGACTCCTGTGCGCACTGTTCAGTTTGTGGAAGAGACAAGCTGTTCTATGGCTTTCCAAAGTCACACTGCCTTGTATTGTCCTCCAACAGCATCGGGGTTAGCACCTCAGGGGGCTTTGTGTGGGATGCTCTGCAGTGACATTTCAACTGTTCAACTGTGTTTTAATAGACAAAGACTGCCTGAAGATCTGAGAGTGAAACAGTCCCATTGTCAGCCTTACAGACCAGATTATGGTAGCACACACCTTCAATCCCAGTAGCCATTTTAGTTGCCATAGAAACCGGGTAGTGCACCCTTTTAACTCCAGCCCTAGAGAGGAGTATAAGACAGAGTGAGACAGCTCTTAGACACAGTCTCATTCTGAGATTCCTGGAGGCAGGATTGTCATTTTTGTCTGAGGTTGAGGTAAGAACCAGCGGCTGGCTGTTTTACTTTTCGGGTCTTTAGGATGAAACTCAATTTCTCTCTCTGAGTTTTTATTAATCATGCTTCATTTGGTGCCCATTTTTTTTTGTCACAAATTTAGGAAAATGCCATTGCCTGCAGCTTTTTAGTCACCGGCCCAAGCCAGAGCTGGGATTGGAATTCTTCCAGCTCCAGGAATTGGAATCTTAGTTATGATAAAAGATAAAGTAGATGTAGGTATTGTAACTTTAATTCTTGCTTAATAACTGTTTTTTGTTGCATGTAATCCTGCTATGTTAAAGTTAAAAACCTTTCTTTTTATTTCGACAGAAAAGGGGAGTTGATGTGGGACTGCCCTCTGATGTGGGAGTCCCCTCTATGTGTTGTAATTAGCATTAAGGAATGAAGAAACTGCAGAACTTAGGTAGGCAGGGAAGACAGAATGCTTCTAAAATGCTGGGATAAAGAAGGGCGGAGTCAGAGAGAAGCCATGGATCCTCTGCCTGAGACAGACGCCGGTTAGAATCTTTGCCAGTAAGCCACTGCCACGTGGTGATATACAAATTAATAGAAATGGGTTAAATTAATATAAGAGCCAATAAGAGGCTAGAGCTAATGGGCCAAGCAGTGTTTTAATTATTACAGTTTCTGTGTGATTATTTTGGTTTTGGGCAGCTGGGACAAACAATCAGGCCCTCCTCCTAAACCCCTCTGTATGCTATGAATACCACTGCTTAATAAAGAAGCTGCTTTGGGCCTATTGCAGCATAGAATAGGGCAAGGTGGGAATTCCAAGAAGATAGATGTAGAGAGAGAGTGGGCAGAGTCAAGGAGAAGCCATGTAGCCGCAGAAGGAGACAGATGCCCAGGAACATTACGGGTAAACCATGAGCCTTGTGGTAAAATATAAATAATAGAAATGGGTTAATTTAAGATGTAAGAGCTAGCTAGAAATATGCTTAAGCTATTGGTCAAACAGTATTGCAATTAATATAGTTAAATGAATACAGTTTGTGTGTTGTTATTTCGGGGTATAAGCTAGCCGTGCGGGAGCCGGGCGGGACGAAAAGCAGGCCTGCTCCCCTTATCACTACAATCTTCAGCTTGCTTCGAACCCTCTGTGACATCTGTATGATACCTTGCTATTTAATCAACAAGTTAAATAAAATCCTTGACACACATTCATCTTTCATTTGCATGAGCACTAGGCCTGTTTTTTCAGTTTTTAGAAAATCATTTTTAACACACCCTGAGGTGTGTTTGATGCACACACACACACACACACACACACAGAGAGAAAAGTGTCCCAGGCAATACTGACTTCAGAGGTGAGGTTTACAAACCCACCCAGCAAGGGAACTTAGCAGTCCCTGCCCCCAAGGATGATCCATGCAGCCAGCCTGGTAGCATTGGGTGATCAAAATGAAAGCTTATTGTGGTGTGTGTGTGTGTGTGTGTGTGTGTGTGTGTGTATGTGTGTAGCGCACTCGCTGTCTTGTCCTCTGGTGCCATTCATTTTTTCATTTGTTTGTTTTTTTAATTTAGATAAGGTCTCACCGGTGGGCTTGGAACTCACTGGCTGGGCTAAGCTGGGATCCGGCTGTATTTTGACAGCTAGGGGCCATGTCCAGCTAACATTTTTATGAGTTCTGGGTATTGAGCTCAGGTTCTCATGCCCACACAGCCAGCACTTCCTTGGCTGAGCCATCTGCCCAGCCCCTTATTTACTCATGCCTTTATTCTGGCCAAACACACATCATTAACCTTATCTTTTAAGATGATATTAAGAGGTGTTTTATAGGTTTTTGAGGAATCACCTCTCCTTCCCATCTTACCTTCAGATAAACATTTGTTTGCGGATCAGTCATTTGTACCCCACCTGCTTCCAAAACCCACACCTGACGTGGACTCCACGCAGTAGGAAAGAATGGAAGCTTGGGTAACAAATAGACCTTACCTTGCAAAGAGCAATGCCAGCTGTAGAAGCACCGAGCAGATGGTGGAAAACCATATGATAAAAATAACAGAAGGCTGGGTGGTAAATACAGTACAACAGTTAGACTACCCAGGAGCTGGGGGGCGGGGCATTCAAGGTCACTGACTCAAAGGTGATAACCGTCCCTCATACTTTGGATTTATGTGTCAGCTGTCTCCACAGAGCTGGATGTAGTCTCGCTTCCCTGTGACTTAGTCTTCGCCTTGGGGTGGCTGAGAAAAAAGGCGGCAACATTGGAGGAGGCAGAAATCGCTGATTCTTTGGTCTAGGTGGAGACCTTTGGGTGGGAACGGGGAGACTGGATTCAGATGGGAGAATCAGACTGCGCTGCCAGAACGCCTACATACGGGGTCCTTTACGCCCGTGTCTCTTGCCTCAGCCCCACGGTGAGAGGAGGAGGACTTTGCCAGGGGTCAAGGGTCACGGGGTGGAAAAGAAAGCTGTTTTCTTAATGTTTCCACCTGTAATGAGAGACGATGACCACAGACTTTGAGGTGAACTGTAAGAGAACCATGATTGCAAATATTTGTGTTATTATCTAAAATGCAACTTGTGAAATTTAAGAAGGTGCTATAGGATTGAATCCGGCTTGTGCCTAGACTAAGAAAACAGTGTGCTGTGGGCTCTGGGGGATGTCTCCATTGGTAGAGTGCTTGTTTCAGTGTGAGGGTCTCCAACACTTACACAGAAGCTATGAGCAGGGGTCTATGGCCCTCGAGTTTGGGGGCATGGAGACAGGCAAAGTCCCAGAGCGCACTGGCCGGCCAGCTCAGCAGAAACGGTGAGTTCCAGGTTCAGGGAGTGACGTTATCTATAAGGTGGGCAGGGGCTGAGGAGGACACCTCATGCTAGCCTGTGGTCTCCACTGGAATGCACACACATGTGCACATACCACCCAAACATATGTTGACGTCACACACATGCAGGAGGTTTTAGACAAGGACACTATGTATTTTGTTTATAGCCACGTTAAAGTAGCACTCTTTTTACTACCTACGGATTGCTGTTCAGAGGTTTCCAGACAAGAAGAGCAGAAGGATAGTTTTCTGGGAATGTAGGAAGCATAGCCATGGGCCTCCAAACTCCCGAGACCCTGGTGGTCCACATGTCCATGAGGGAAGAAGAGCTGAGCATCAGCTCATTAAGACATACAGATGGCTGCCTCTAAAGCTCTGGACATGGACCAGTCCAGGGCCAGTCTCTCGGCTCCAACTCACAAGGCTCTAAAGCTGAGTAATATTCTGGGCAGATTTACAATGGGCTCCCATGCCAGGCAGGGCAGAGGCAGGGTGCCGTGGGGCTGGCGGTTATAAAACAGAGCAAATGTGTTCCTGGGAACACAACATTCGTGGAAGCTATTTGTGTGGGCGATGGTTTTACCGCATGGGTCTCAAGCTGTTTGACTGGTGTCTAGCTCATTATTGGAAGAGGGGAGTGAAGGCAGGGGGGCAGTGGAGTTGCCTGTTGTGCACTGGGCAAGAAACCCTCAGTGGTCCTTGGAAGGACAACAAGCTTTTGGGATCTTGAGCTGCCAGTCTTGGCTGTGAGCTCTTTCTCGGGACTGTGGCTCCTGTCTGTGCAACAGTCATTTGGAGAGTTGGGGAGTCGGGATGGACCCTGTCCACTGGGGGATGTGGAGGAGTGGGCATCCCTTTCTGTGAGGAGATGACATTGGTGAGGCATTAGGGCCACATTTCTGTGGTTCTATGTCCAAGACACATCCCCCACACAGGCCACTCCTTTCCTAAATTTAGTTGCTTTAAAATTGTAATCTAATTGATGAGTTATTAAGTATGTGTGCGCATGTGTGTGCACGCAAATATGAGTGCATGTGCTGTGGCACACATATGCAGGGCAGAGGACAACTTTCAGGAGTCTGTTTCTCTTCCCAGCATGCAGATCTGGGGATTGAACTCAGGCCGGCAGGCTCGGCAGCAAGCGTTCTTACCCACTGAGCCATCTGCTGGACTGCCGCTTTCCCAAAATTTAGTAACGACTAAGAGTTTTGAATACCTGCTGTCTGTTAGGCACTGTTTCATGTACGAATTCACAGAGCCGATCTGAGAAGTTTCTACACAGCCTGGAACGGGGAAAATAAATCTCATCATAAGTCAGCTCCTTGCTAGAGTTTTTAGCACAGAACCATTTCTGCAGGGTGTCAGTTCAGTAGGTCTCATATCTGGCTGATGGCCTGGAGTGATGTGAAGGAACGAGTGAGCCCCTGACCACCCTGTCCTCTCCCACTGCAGGACAACATGGCTGCTCTATCCTTACATTTGCTCCAAATCCATTGTCACTCACACTTCTGAGTGACGTACCTAGGTTTATCTTGTTTTGGCTCCTGTAGAGGGTGGGCTCTAGGGAGCCGTTCCTAGTGGCATTGCAGCTGGGTGGACAGATGTGGTCTTTTAGCTTTGGTAGTGGCAGGTTAAGTGAAGGACTGCATGGCTCCTGGAAGGCAGCTTGCTAGGGGCAGTAGGAGCTGGTGTGCAAAAGGTTGGCACAGTGGAAGCAAGCTGAGACAGGGTTTCCTTCAGACCCCGCAGAGACCTCAACTCTCCTACATGGGTGTTCTGCAAGGAGCGTCTAGCTTCTGCAAGTGTGGCCCATGGAGGTTTCCCTGGTCTCCTGTCAACAGGCGGGTGTGAGGCTTTGCGTGCTGACCAGATCAAAGTGCAGATGTGAAGGCAATAGCGCCAGCCATAGCTGCCTTTAAACAAAGATCGCGGAAACGGATCAGACCTGTTAAACATCTGTTTCATGTGAAGCCCAGTGTCTATCTCCTTGGATCAGGCCCAGATACCTCGCTGGCAGGAGCCCAAACCCATCTCACCCATCCCTAGAGCTCCGCGAAACCCAGACTGCCAGGCAGAAGACTTGTCCCTCTGTCTCGCTTTCAGATCAGCTAGAATAACTCGAGGAACTTCAGACAGGACAGTAGAGATGTATTTGAAACGATTTGAGTATTCTGTTTGTGTGTGTGTGAGCAAAAACAGCTCCCTGAAGACATTTAAAGTATCTTAAAATCATTTGAGAGAATCCAAGCCCAGGGCATTGTAACAAATCCATTCTTTTAGCATCAGATGTTCACATTTTATAAAGAAGTATGCAAAATACACAATGATTTTTCCCCTGTGCTGTCATCTCACCAGAGGATAATGTGATGACTGCATTGTCCTGCCCATTGTCTCTGTCCTGAACTTGGTCAGCTGCTCCCAGGAGCCTTAGGGCCTGAGCTCCTGAGCTGGGGAATTCCTAGCTTGCAGCACTGACTCTGCCATCAGTTCAAATCTTGAGAGATGCCCCATCATCTCTGTCACCCCAGCTTGTTTTTTGTTTTTTGTTTTTTGTTTTTTTTTTCTCCATAGTCAAGCTTCTTTCTCCTCTCTGGAAACTTCCTTCCCATTCACTGCTACATTTCTGTGTTTACTCCCCATCTCAATGATGAGGGCTCCATCCACTTCTTGTCTTGCTGTTGAGGGCCCCACTGACTCTCCTGGGCTGTCTGTGTAGTGAGAACTTGGAAGGGGTGGAGAGAGTCCTGAGTGGACACGAGTGATTACAGCCAAAGATGGGGTGGGGGCTGGTCAAGCCCCATGTGTGAGACTGAGACAAGAGCCATAAAGGTGGCAGAGAACAGCATGGACCTAGTTATCACAGGGTGTGTGCTGTGTTCCTTTCCCTGATCCACCGGCGTTCTGCTTTGATGTAGCCATAGATTAACACAAAAGTCTATCTTGAGTCTGGACTGGGTGTTCTCTGTGGCTCGGAATCACGAGATGATATTGTAGTGAAAAGGGGGGCGCAGGCCTGCTTTTTGTCCCATCCGGCTCCCATATGGCTAGCTTTACACCCAAAATAACAACACATGAATTGTATTCATTTAAGCGTTGCCTGGCCCATTATATCTAGCCTCTTTTTGGCTACCTCTCACACCTTGCTTAACCCATATCTAGTAATACCACCACGAAATGATGGCTTACCGGGAAGATTCTAACCCACGTCCATCTTGGNATTTCTTTATTAACCAATAAAAATAACACATAGACAGATAACCCTCCTCCATCATGATATAAGGACAGATGTGGACCCTAGACACCTCCCCACCTGTCCACCTGGCAGAATGTCCAGGGAAACAGCAGACAAGAAGCAGACGCCAACTGCCCTCCTTCACGAGGACAAGAGCCTGGGCATATTCTCTCCGGGGTACCTTCTTATGTGACTCATGGCTTTTCTTTAAATCTAGAAGAAGTTGTCCCAGAGCACACATGACTTTGTAGATGGATGGGAGTCCTGATGGAATGCCGACACAGAGAGGTGGGATGGTATTATGAGCCTGGTGTAACAGAGGCTCGGTATTTTGTTGTATTTCTCATTCATAAAGCAAAGCCACCTGTTTCTTCTCCTGTTTTGTTATTTTTTAGAAGGCAAAGCCTTTTGGAAGCCTATTAAGAAACATCAAAATGATTCTTGGGCATTAAGCAGCTGTTAAAATGTTTTGATGGGTTTAAAATAACAAATAAGCTAACAACATATGGATCTCATTTTTATTACATTTAGTGTGTGGATAGTTACACAGCAAGCTAACCATGAAAATACAGTGTGGCTTTTTTCCTATTGAGGGAAGAAGCTAATTATTAAATAAGCAAATGTAGATACATCATGAAAGTTAAGTTGTATGGGGCATAAATGGGCTAAGATCACATAAATTGGTCAATGTAGAAAGAGACAGAGCCGTAGAGAGTTCTAAGCTGGTAGCTCATTGACAGCGATGTGGAATTGAGAAAGAGAATGTCTCTCAGGGTGGGACAGCCCAGCCAAGACTGGAAGGATACCCCTGCTTCCATGGTGCTGAACAAACCAAACTCCGCAGAAAACTTAAGAAAAACAGAAGGAAACCCAGAGAACTGGCCACTGAGGTCTGGGCTAGGGGCAATCATCATGGAGTCTGTTCATCTCACTGGTATCAATTAGGTAATGGGGTCTCCTGGCTATTAGCAAGAAGGTTTTAGCCCCCATGGGAGTCACACCCTCCAGTGTAGATATGATGCTGATGGTTGTGGCTTGGTGACACTCACCCACTGCACCCACGTGGGCTGGCGAGCCTCAGATTCCAACCTCGCTGAGCAGCTTTCTGGTCAGTTTGGTTTCCTCTATTGGTTTTCTCTGGAAGAAGGGACTTCCCAAGTTGACTCTGCCCTTTGTACACTGGCTTTCTCTGTACATAGTTCATATGAGGTTGGATCCTGTAATCTGACCATCTCTACAAGCCCTTGGAATAGTCTAGCCAATTCTACCAGATTCAGGTTGAGACCTCAGAACACAGCAGTGATCCCAATCACGCCATTCTGAGTTCACCCAGGACCCCGTTGTCTGGGAGACTGGAAATCGTGGCACACAGACTCATCTGCTCAGCTGGCAGAGCCTCCAGAAGGATGAATGCTGCAACAGGGCACATGCAGCAAGCATGTTCTTATGACACAGTGATATTGTAATGGCTAATGATAGTGGCTAGCGCTTACTCATACCTGGCTTAGCTTGTGCCAGGCACTTCACAGGAGTCATTCCAGGAAACGGTCACAGGGAGTCTTAAATACAGACGGGGAAATCAAGACGAAATGATGTTAATAGTCTTTCTAAGACTCCATCCCTGGGGCTGCCTGGTTAAAGCCTGACAGACAGGTGTGATGTGACTAGATCTCTTCAACCCTCCTGCTCAGTGGATCAACCACACGCAAGACCTGAGTGTCACTAATGTCAGCTGCCTGAGTTATGAATGTCCATACTCTCAAAAAGCTTCCATTAGTAACTCTCTTTAGGGACTTGAGAGATGACCCACTGGTAAAGTGTTTGCCACACAGGTGTGAGAGGATCTGAGTTTGGATCCCCAGAATGCACATAAAGTGAGGTGCACAGTGCTCATCTGTAATCTCAGGGATTCTATAGCGTGAGGGGAGGCAAAGTCAGGGGAATCCCTGTGCAGCACCTAGCCTGGTGTGCACAGTGGAGGTCAGCAAGAGGCCATGGAGGGAGGGCAGACAATGGTGGCTGTCCTCTGACCTCCACAAGTGCACCATGGCATGGCACATGCAGACTGGCACTCACAAACATGAACACCCCCACACAAATATGAAAAAATAAAAAGAAAGAAAAGGATTCCCTCTCTAGGGTCTAGAGATAGGAGAGAGTCAAGTCACCTGCTCCGCTCCTTCTCAGTCTCTCCTCAAACTCTGGCACCTTTGCTTTCCTGTCTCTTAGACAATCATTGCTTCTTTCTGTGAGAGCTGCTACAGTGGGAGGCAGGCTCATTGTGTACCCCCTCTGTGTTCCTCAGACTGACATCTGCCCACGCTTCTACTTCACCCTAGAATGAAAATCTTAGCATCTCTGCTTGTGTTGACAGCAATCTTCCTGGTAGATGC
>LOJH01010973.1:7560-27488 GCA_001685095.1 Ellobius talpinus
AGTTCTGCCCTATCAACAGGCCAAGGCAGTTTCTTTACTCATTAACCAATAAAATCAACACATAGACAGAAGGATCTCCCACACCACAGGGCAGAATAGAGATAGGTGGGGAAAACTAACCCAAATGCTGGGAGAAAGAAGGCAGAGTCAGGAGAAGCCCTGCAGTCCTGCCAGAGACAGACACTGGATAGAACCTTGCCTGTAAGCCACAGTCATGTCGTGATACACAGATTAATAGAAATGGGTTAAATTAAGATGTAAGAGCTAGCCAATAAGAAGCTAGAGCTAATAGGCTAAGCAGTGATTTAATTAATACAGTTTTCTGTGGTTATTTTGAGTCTGAGAAGCCTGGAAACAACAAGTGGCCTCTTACAACACACTACACTCAATAAGATGTCTTAAAAGAAGGGATGGAGATTTTCCCATCAGTCCTCCAGATGAAAAGACCAATGTTTTATCTGGTGGTATACTATAGATTTTTTTAAAGACAGCTGTATGCAAAATCATAAACTGTTAAGACATCATATGAAAATTATCTTGATAACTAAACCAAGAACATACACCCACTCCAGGCCTCTTTCTTACTTGAACAATGGTGATTTTCCATATCTCATTTCTGTTCTAATTCAACAGTCTTAGCTTCTTTCCAAAGCAGTATTTTTCAACCTGTGGGTCACAACCCCTTTGGGGGTAGAACAACCCTTTCACAGGAGCCACCCAAGACCATTGAAAACCACACATTGCAATTCACAATAGTAGCAAAATTATGAAGTAGCAATGAAAATAATTTTATGGTTGGAGGTCACCACAACATGAGGAACCATATTAAAGGCTCATAGCATTAGGCAGGTTGACTATTCTAAACTATAGTTCCTGTGTGAAAGTAGTAGTGGCAACCTAAATAAATATTTGGATTTCAATGGTAGCTCCTATAGGTCATGTGATGTGTACAGTAGAGAAATACATCATATGTGGAACTGGCCTCACCTTAGGTTCAGGAGGAGTGAAACACAAAGTCATCTAATGGATAATTCACTAAAATTAATCTGATTTAACATCAGTTCTTGGCACCATCAATCCTAGCCAGCCACCACAGTGCTCCAACAAGCATTACTTGTTTTCTTGTTTGTTTTACTAAATCTATCACATTCACTCTCAATATACACTTGTCTGCTTACAATTCTGGTAGCTGGTGAATAAAGCTACACGTCTCTATCTGTATAGAATGAACCATGTGCCACCCCAATGCTTTTTCAGTCCTAGGATTTTCCCATTTCATCCTATATGCAACCATAATAACAACAAAAATAAATGATATGGATCCATCACTTTTGCACCCAATATGCAAAACATTATATCCTCTTCACTGTCTATGTATTTTAAGATAGTTGTTCAGAATAACTCCATCCTCTTCAAGAGGGAGGAAAACAAGGATCAAGAAGGCTAATGAGCAGGGCAGTGGTGGTACATGCCTTTAACCCCAGCACTCTGGAGGGGGAGGCAGGTTGATATCTGTGAGTTCAAGGTCAGCCTGGTCTACAAGAGCTAGTTCCAGGACAGGCTCCAAAGCTACAGAAAAACCCTGTCTTAAAGAGAGAAAAAAAATAAGCCAGTGACTTAGCGAAGACCATGGAGCCAGCACATATTTGATTTAAGATTCAAATAAGAGATCTGTTGGACCAGTATAAGCCATGCCATTGACAACTGCTGCCTTTTATCAGCCAGGCCATAGCAACAGTTTTTCTGAAGTTCTCTGTATTGGTTCCTTCCTGCCTAGTCTCATGGCTTTGCATCCCTTACCAGACCCTCATCACCTTTTATTTAGATTCCTGCAATTGCATCTCAACAGGATTCCAGAGTTCTAGTATTTTAGCCCTTAAAAGTCAGATTAAACACCTTTGATCAGGCCTACCTCCTGCTCAGAACCTCCATTTGTGCAACCATGCCCAGAGGTGGGTTTTTCAACAGGCTGATCACAGACCTCTGCCAGATGGATCCTGAAACCACATCAACACATTCCTTGCTGGCTTCCTGCTCTCCAAGGCTGTGCCTCACGCATTTGAACTGCACAGGGAGGGCTGCCACGCCAGTCACTTACTTACATTTCAAATGCCCCAGATTAAAGAGAATATAAATGATTAGAAACTTTTAGCAGCCCCCCCCCAGCACCACAGTCCATTCATTAGGGGAAGCTGGCGAGAAACCACACAAACTGAAACACAAAAGCCTGCCTGCAAACTCCTAATTCTTCCCTTGATCCTTGTGGGTTTCTGACAGAACATGCCTTTTATCAAAATATCTGATACTTTCTCAGTTTCTTTCTTCGACAAATACCCCAAATACCAGACTGCCCAATTTGAAAGGCAGCTCACAGAAATCTAGCTCACAGAACACTCTACTGAATGCAGACAAAATGACTTGCTCCTTATTTAAGGGTCCTGATCTGGCCCTGCCTCTGTGTTAGCCTTGTGTTCCAGTGTTTCCGTATTCCTGCTGACTCCAGGCACCCTTGGCTTCTTTTTCACCATCCTGAAGGATCCACATCTGCTCATCCTACTACCTACCCTTTCACACCTCTTTTGCCTGATGTGTCTTTTGCATTGTTCCTTATTCCCACAAATGTAAAAGTTTTCTCTGCTAAATGAAAGCTATAAAACAAGAGCAGAAGCCTCCAATGAACTATGAGTTGTCTGTCCAAATAACCTCTCAGTATAAATACTCTCTTGGGTCCATTACTGACATCATAGGTGTCTCCGTGTTTCCTATCACAGTAAAGACTGTAAATGAACACTGTCCAGGAACACCACCCACTAAGCATAGGCTGAGAACACCATTCATGAGCATGGTCACAGTCTGAAGATCATGGAATTGAGAAAAGTCTTCTGAACACCACTCAATTCTGTCGCCTTATATTCACTGGCGAGTACAATTCTTTGTGTGAATAGTTATGTATGTCACTTTCTGTGTGTTTCATGCCTTACCCTAGAACCCTCACATGGGGAGAGAAAAAAATACCTTACACATCTTTGTACTTTCTGATAGGAGATTTTTATTTCATGATATGACTCAATATTACTGAATTTATATAAAATATTAAATGTAACTTAATAAAAATAGACAGTTCCCATACTTAAATGTGAAAACAGGCAAGAGAGAAAGCAAGCATAAAAAATGCATTTCCTCAACAATAAAGATAAGAAGAAAAATACAGTGGAGAAAGCACATAAAAAGGATCAAAGAAGTAACTTGCTGATTTTTTATATTCTTTAAATTTTACCTCTGTGAAATCACAGAGTACAGCAGCAGGAACACAGCTTTAGAAAAGCCCAAGCTGAGTGCAGAAGCTGGAAGAACAAGTTTTCAAAGATGAAGTCTTTTGTGACAGTTGAAACTTTAACAAAGCCACAGACTAAAAATTCTACAAACAATTATCTATAATTTTGCCTAAACTGCTCATTTTAAACAAATAGTTGCTATTCTCAGGTGAATTAATTAGGAACTATATTTGTTTTCTTTGGATGCACAACTGCAGCCAAGTCGTGCATAAAGTTTATTAAACCTTGATAATTTTGTTCCGCAATGTTTCAGATGCCATATTCAATCCAAATACTCATATACCAAAAATATCTACCTCTATTCCAAGAGTTGGGTCCCTAAAAGGGACAGAGTTGTATTTTGACTGCTCAAAGTTTTGTTAAATAAACACTAAAGACTTTGATTATCAAATTTATTGTCATAGAATAAAAGTATTTTAAAAGCAGAGAGTTTAAGATATCAAATATATATCTGCTGCTGTGACTGCCATACTAGTAATCCCAGTACTGAGGAGGTTAATGCAAGAAGGTTGTGAGTTCAAGGACAGACTGGAATCAGAAACAAACACCTATTTGCAGAACAAAACAAAATTTGCCATACAGCTAGAGACATGCTATCCACAGAATCTAAGTATGGGATGGGAGATCCCCTCTCCCTCAGCTATGATCTGAGAAATTCAGGAGTGCAGGCTGTGTCACCAGGTCAAATGAGAAAACAAGCCACCCCTTGTGGCCATAAAGCAGATTGCCATGCACATCTCCTGGAGGGTAGGCTGTGATGTTTTGTGGGTGTTCTTATTAACTTAGCTTTCATTTTGTTCATTTTTGCAATGGTCCAACTCTGTGGTTTTATGTTTGTTTTGCTTAGACATTCCTAATGTCATAAATCAAGATCAGGCACAATGGTCTCACCTGACTTGAGTTTGTATACCAATATTTATCAATATCCAAATTTATTTTCTTATCTTTTTTAAGTTCAAATCTGTTCATCATTATGGCAAAAAGAAGCAGTTTTTCAATTAGTTTATTAATTCTTTGAGATATATTGAACATATTCAAACTCTTGATATCAAATCCTCCCCTTACCTCCCGCTCAACCTTATTACCCTTTCCCACACAATTTTGAGATTGCTTCCTTTTCTTTCTTTTTTCTCTACTGAGTTTGTCATTTGTGTTTCCCAGCTGGCTTTAGGATCAAGGCCAGTTCTGATGTGTGGTCACCCTTCCAGGAGCCATGTCATTTAAGAAATAATAAATAAACCCAACTCTCTATCTCCCAGAAGCTCCTCATTTGGTGGTGTGATTATAAACCCACCTTCCCCCATCTATGCTTGAACTTTGTCTGGAAATAGCTGGCTTAGGTCATGCTCACAGGCCTCATCTGCTGAGACTTCTTACATGTATCTGCCCAGTTCTGACTGGAAAACTTTGTTTTCTTGAAGTTATCCACCACCTCTGGCTTTTCAATCTTTCCACCCCCTCTTCCACAAAGATCCCTGAGCCGTGGGTAAGATTTGAACCTCTAATTTAGGGCTGATCACTCCAATCTTTTTTCTCTGTGCGCTGACAACTTGAGAGGATCTTTGTATTGCAAAGAGAAGATTCTTTGATAAGATTTTTTAACAGATCTATTTGAAAATATAATTCATTTCACCTATATTTGCCTTGCCTAGTATTGTATTAGTGAGTAGAGTAGTAGCCCGTGGATGAACAGTCTATTAATTGTATTAATTGTCAAGTGGGAGAAAACTGATTAAGAGCAAGTTATCATAAATAGCATCATGGTAGAGGAACTCAGAGGTCTGGCAGAACTCAAATTAGGCATGCATAACTGAGCTTTGGAAAGCCTTACACAAATCTCAAAGATGAACAACAAAACAGAGATGGAAATAAATGATGAGAATAGGCATCTAAGCAACCAGGATCAGCAAATGAAATGATTGGGTCACACCAGAGCATATAATGCAATAAGCAGGATTTTGCCCACAATTACACCATGATATAACTTCCTTAGTGAATTTCTTCTTGCTCTGGAAACCTGCTTCCGTCCCTCATTTTTACTGATTAGATGAAAGAACACTAAAATAACTTATTCTAGGTTTGTTAGAGATCCCATTTGCCTAAGATAAATTTTGAGGATCTCCTCCTCTGGTAGCCTTCAAATGGCACAAGGACAACCACGTGGTTTCTGTGTGATGCTCTGAAGGTTCTTACTGTTCTTCCTGATGTCATTTTCTTGACTGGCCTTTGGATCTCGTTCAGATACTATGATAGCCAGGAAATTCTCTCTAGGTGGACTCATGAAAGAGGATATCTTGGGAATTCTCTCCTTGTGGATTCATGCAAATGGTAGCTTCTTCCTTGCAGGTAACCACATGAACTCAGGAAGCTCAGCTATCAATTTGTTTTATTTTAGTTTTTGCTTAATTTGTTTCCTTTCTGTTTTGCTTGTTTGTTTTCTGAAGACAGCTGTCACTGTGTAACTCGGGCAGGACTGGAGTTCACCACGTAGATCAGGGTGGCCTCATGCTCACAGAGATCCTCCTGCCTCTGCCTACTGCATGCGAAGATTAAAGGTATATTCCACCATGCCCAGCCTCGACTACATTAATTTGACCCGTGGTTTTGAAGGGTCCAAATGTCTTGACATGGGCTCCATTTGCTCCCCATGATGATGGCTTTCTTTTGACTTGCACACTCAAAAGCTCTCAGAGACTCCAGGGGACGTTCCACACCATCCCCTGAGTCTATTCCTTTACACTCAGAGACCATAATAAACAAGAGATATTGGGTTCTCTTATACCACTCTGTACTCTGTAGTTCCTAGTGTGAGTCTGACTCACATACAGGAGTATGAACTGCATCAAATACCTTGCAACTTTCTCATTTCATCTATGCCCTTGAGGCTCAGAGACTCCAGCTCTGGAATTACCATAGGCAATCTTGATTAGGAATAACACCTCCTGATTATTTCAGCTCATATTACAGCCAAGAAAAATAGTCTTACAATGGAAGGTTTTCTTTATTTGAAGAGATAATTTAATTATTAAGGGAAAGCCTCCAAAAGCTGTTTTATCTAGGCTCAAATTTCACATCCAGCACATATTACCTTAGACTCTTGAGAATCTATGATGCTTCTTCCCATACTGTAGTTTACTTATTTATAGAGAAGAAAAAAACTAATAATGCTTGAGAAGGCAACTATGATTATTTATTAATTATGCATAATTATATCAACACAATAATATTAACGTGACAGTTAAATCTGCTGGAATGAAGAGAAAACTATCACTGCAAGCTTTGTTAACATATGTAAAAATAAAATCTGCTTCTTTCTAATCCAGTGAAATAATCCACAATATTCCATGTCCAATGTGTGCAATATCGGAAGACTTAAATTTTAGCTCTTTTTCTTTTAGTAGAGTAGGAATAAGAAAACATAATTATGAATTATATAGGTATTTAGACTAAGAATAATGGATTTCTGACTTTGAATACCAAGGGTTAATCAAATCGGTGAAAGGTTTTTAGATAATCAGCATATGGTTTTATTTACCTAAAAGACCTAAAAGACAACAGTTATATACTTTTTCATTCTCTTTATTCCATTTTAAAACAGATTCTTCACTTTGTCACCTTTATTAAGATTCACAAAAATATTAGCACCAAATCAAGACAAAAAAAAACTTGAGCGGGCATAAGAGATATTTGGCAAGACACTATGGCAATTTTTTCACCCTTAATCACAAAGGACAACTTGAACCAGGATTATTACTAAATAGCTTGATCCCTAAACACTCCAGAAACTGGCAACAAACCTGAGCTTATGCCACAGATTAGGTTTTAATAGAGATCTGAGTATGACTTCACTTTTCCTGGATTATACTTAATTTCTTTTTGTTAGTCCATTTGCTGAAAGAATGTGAGTTAAATTAGTCAATATCAGCAAACCATGAAAAATTGTTCATGACAAATTTTCAGGCGCAGTGATAACTGAAAACTATAAAAACAAATGTATTGAAATGCCCATTTGAAAGAAAATGAAAAAAATAAGCATTCAAAACTGAACATGAACAATGTGGTTTATAAACCCATGATGTTCAAAATCTTAAAGACAAATAAAGCTCATGATTTACCTTCAAAAATTTAAAATATAAACAGTGATTGAAAAATCAAATATCAATAAAGCAATTAAAACAGTGCATACCAGAGAAATCTCAAGTTAGAAAAATAGACCAGAAACCTATATTCTCTCAAACAAAATTCAGCAAACTCCAGCATCTCGACTGTAAATAATAAAAGGCACTGCAGGATAGGTAGGCAAACTTTGATCCTGTAATTATTGTAAAAAACCGGCATTCTTTCTGGAGGACGGATAATTCGCTGAATCGGAGGTTTACTGGAAAAAAGCAGTGGCATGCTCACCTAAAGATGTTAGCGTGATAAAGTTTTCCCATTGCCAGAGTGAGTAAGGAAATTCCCCGATTTGACACAGCCAGGTCAGCATGGGTGGTGACAGAGGGACCTTCTTTCTCAGAGTCTGAATTTTCTTCCACTTGATGTTTTGTAAATGCCTCTGTTAGCCCTTGGGAAACCTCTGTTCACACTGATAGAAGCCCTAGATAGTGCTGTGTGTGGAGATGACATGAAGAGGATCACTTTCAGCCCCGGTCAGCCAGGCAGACTCTTACTTGCTAATAAAACTCCCTGTGCCTTGAAAATGATGACACAGCTCTGTGGTTAGGGGGACACTCATATCGGTGCGGTTTCAGTGACTAAAGGAACGAGAGAAAATACAGTTGTCGAGGTGCAAAGTGTAGCACCCTCTGCAGTTTCCTGCCTTCAAATCAAAGAAAAGAAGGCTGCTTATCCAGATTTGCAAACAACTTTTAAAAGTTGGAATTTTGGAAATAGAATTGAAAAGTGTCTTTGGATACTTGCCATTTTTGTCCTGAAGCTGCAGTTGCTACTGTCCTACTTCATGGAACAGAATGAACCAATGGCACATACAATTTAATTATTTCTTAGTGTTTCTTACATGGTAGAAATTTGCTACAGAGACCATCACAGTTTACCAAACTTAGAATTTATCCACTTTCCTCCTCTAGCTAAGTTCCTATTCCCTCCAGGATCCTACTTTCTCAAAGCAGTAAGATGTATCATGTAACTGCATACCCAAAGTAGATGGCTTTTGTTAACTACAGTTTTTACTTCCAGCTTCCCATGCATCTGCTTTGATCATTCCTCTATAAACTTAGCCTTGATTCCAAACCCTAACACACAGCAATTTACCTGCAGTCGTATACTTCTAAAAAGCACCCAACCTCAATCATTTCCCCAGAGGCTTGGGCCGAATGAGGTACAAGTGTAAAAAGAGATACAGATGACGTAAGTGAGCAAGAACAGAGATGACAGATAAATGATAGACAGACAAAAAGTAATAAATTGAGATATGAGTGGCTACAATGTGATATACCCTCCAAAAGAAGTTTATTAGCCACAATAACAAGCAACTCAAACTTTTTCACAAAGCGTTTCTTAGTATTATATTGAAATTGTGCAGAATAATATTTTATAACATAGGGTAATATCAGACAACCTGTTAAAATATCAGTGTGGAAAAATACTAACAACTCTCACAGAGCAAAAGCTTGTCAGCATCAGTACTGACGTCCAAATGACTAGCTAATAGGAAAGTTCTGAATTAAGGTGTAGACAAATTAATGAAAACTTTGTTATACTTTTAAATGCATTCAAGTTAAAATACTAATAGAAAAAAATTAGAATAAAGAAGCTATATATAACAAAACATTACTAATTTTTCATAAAATCTAAAATAATTCCTCTATACAGCATTAGTAAAATCACCTCTGCATTTTCTATGGATAAATGTTCTTGTCTTTTATGCCAAGGTTATCATTTTGTCCAAGCATGTAAAAAAATTAAGGTTTTAAAAATGTTCCTTAAACTGATTTTATTAAAGCAGTCAAAAGCACTAAGAATTATTTCATTGGCCAATCATTCTAACCTTACCCTGTATATGACAGGTTGGACTAACCAATCAAAATGCAAAATATTAGCAAGGTCATAGTGGTATAACAAAACATACCACTATATTTCACAGATTACAAAAGGCATTAAAATTCTGATACCCCATTCATAAGGAAAAGATTATAATGAGAATAGAAAATGGCACAACATTAATTCATTGTGTGACAAAGAATATAATGAGAATGGGAAATAGTACAAACATAACTCATTCTTGTTACAGTTTTAAGATTGTAATGTCATGGTTCATATCACATACTTAGTAAGAAGGTGGTAGCCAAAGTGTTGCAATATTCAATGGCTAGCCTGAATTTAGTGAGAGCATTATCACTTATCACTCTGTGGAATTATGTAAAATATTTTTGAAAAAACTTTTATTCAATGATTGAATGTATTTGAAAATTAAGCAATGTTGCTAGAGTTTAATTTGTAAAGATAGTTTGCATATGATTAAAATGGGAAGTATTGAGAGATTGTTAGCAAGGTGAACCTAAGACACTTCAGTGTGCATTTGAGTCCACCTAACTGAACATTTTTAAAAGAAGTAAAATATGTTGGTAAATAGCTGTTATTGTGAAATCAAGAAATATTTGCATAGAGTTGTGAGTCTTTGCTTAAGAATCAGTTTGCATTGTGACTTTCTGAGAACAAAGATGCTCCCAGGGAACACCAAAGGCAGTGTTCTGGTAACTGCAAGACGCTGACAAAGGGAAGATGCTGCTCTTTTGCAATCAGAATGCATTTTCCAATTGTAATATGAAAGTTTTAATGAGCACTTTTGATCAGAAAGGTATTTCCAAAAAAAGTCTGAAAAGTTGTGTTTATGCAACTATGAAGACACCACATGCAAATTCCAGTCCATGAACTTTAAATTACCCTGAGAGTAGAAGGACATACTATGGATTTTCACATTGTGTTGTGCTTGTATGTGCTTAAAAATGCATTGCCTTTTCCCCTAGTTGATTCTACTTTCTAATTACATAAGCAGTGGTTAATATTAAGATTAGATTTAAACTTATTTGCATGCCTTAAATAAATATCCAATAACATTCTGGAATGTGGGGTCAAATTTAATTAACCCAGGATTTAAAAATTGACATAAATTATCCCCAAAATAGATAAACCACACATTTTTAATTGAGTAGCTGGCATGGGAATATTCCACTTTTAAACATCTTTAGTTGACAGGGAAAGTTCAATGCAACAAAGCATTTTGTTAAATGAACAGTTACCCTTGCTAAAAACATGTTCCATGAACATACAGCACTGACTTCATCATTATATCAAAATTTTTACCCAAGAATCTGCTTTAAAGTGGATTTATTGGTTTTATAAAAATACTTTTATATTTTACAATAATTTTTAATAATTTAAAAAACAATATTGCACAAATATAAAGTTCTGGTAACATTCAAGATCATGGATTATTTGATACAGTTAAATAGTATTTAAAATAATAATCATTTCTTTGTATATCATATCTAAAATGACATGGATGCATAGAAATATTTTTATTGGGCACAACTATTTCTTATCCAGTGAACATGTGGTAAGAGGTGACTTTATGATGAAACTGATACCAGGCAAAGAGGGAATATTATTATAATGGGTTTTAAAGGACACCTCCAAATGTAGAGATTATGCTGTCTAAAACTAATCATGCTTCTACTACATGGTCTGAATCTCTTACCTGACAATTCACTTTCTGATGCAGAATGCTCACATCTGTACGGCTTCTCCCAGCATTTATCGTTCTAGAAAAGAGGCAAAGGAAACGTACAAAATTCTGTGCTTACAGGGCTTTGTTGTAGTGATTCCAATGAGCAAATTCAAAAAAAGTGATTTGTTTCTAGTATTTTATATGTCCCTGGAAAAAATAATCATTTACTAAAAGAAAACAAAATGTGTTAAATTCCCAGGTCAGAGAATTTAAAAGGATGGATTGGATGTATAGCTACATTGTCTCAAAACCAGATCTTTTGTCTGTGCTTACAAAGCAGATGTGGGTTGAATTTTCAGTACATTCAGGACAATTGTCCTACATACATGTAAAATTTTTATTGTGATTTCCTTATTTTCCCAAAAAAGTTTTAAGGTAAACTAATTCAACCCAGAACACAGTGTGATGCTTTCTTAACCACAAGATATGGCGCTAAGGTTTACACATGTAAGCAGCTTTATGTATCTAACATGATTTCGCCTCTTTAACATTTAAAGCACCAATTAAGATGTTCAAATCTCAGATTTAATAGCTACCTGTGACTGCTGACGGTTGATTTATTTCCTGATAATCACTGGAGCTGCTCAGTGGAAAGCTGGAAGAAGCAGCTCCCGAAGAACTCCACTTTTCTTCACAAGAGCTGTATGTGGACGATGACTGTGGTGACCAGAAAGGGCTAACGTGACATTTAAAACATCTGCAGACATTGCTCCCTTTCTCGGGGAATTGTTTTTCATCATTAAGCAAACATTTTTGGTGGTTGTTTACAAATGTCCATCAGTATCTGAGAAGTTTGGTTCTCCAGTCCCAATGCATACCAAAGTCCGTGGGTGCTCAAGTTCCTTACACATAACTGTATAGTATTTATATATAACCTGAAGGCATCTTTCTGAACACTTCGATTCAATTCATTTCTGAATTGCCTGTAATACTTAATACAGCATAATTGTACTGGAAGTGTATGTTACAGTGTGCTGTTTAAAGAATGGTAACGGGAAAATCTGAACCGTATTCAGTAGACACTAATGAGAACTTTCAATCCATGGTGCTGAACCCACATGTGTGAAACTCATAAATACAGAAGGAATATATGAATGAAAATTCAAGGCTGAATCTGTGATGTTGAGATTGAAAATATATTACAAGCAAATGTCACAAACCTGGAAAAGAGACTGGTAAGGATGTGGTTAGAAGAATAAGAGGCAAGAGATAATAATAGGATGTATCAGATGCATTACATATGTGCATGAAATTGTCAAATAATAAAATTAATCAACAAAATTTTAAAAATAGCCAATTTCAACACTCATCTGCTTCAAAAATGTAAACAGACAAAAGTAATGTTCTAATACTGAGCAATATTAAAACCATCCCATAGAAGGGTGCTTATGGGAAACCTGACCTCTACAGAGGATTGCGTTTCACAGCTGAAAAATTCTTACGTAAAGTTCAAAATATAATTCCCAGGTCGGTACCTGTTTCATTGTCTTTCTCCAGAAATGAAATTGCTGTTTTTTGCAGTTTTTTTCCATCTCTTCTCCATCATAGTTAGCAATGATAACATAATAACAGGACAAACCAACAAAGAAATAAGGATTTTCCTTTTAATTCCCCCATAGCTGCCTCCTAGGACAGAAAAGCCTTGCCATCCCCGAGTTCATTTACTGCAATAATCCCTGAGGAATAAATCCCATCACCTGATTGCACCCTTGGTAAATTCCCTTATTTTGCAGTCTTTATAGAGGAAAGATACCTATCATCATAAATCTTAAATATCTTTGCAAGTACAAGTGAAAATACAGGCCCGTATATGTTAACAGCTGTACAAATGCCTCTTGGGATAAATGTATTATAGATGGTGAGCAGTGGTAATAGCTCTCACAGTGGCATTTTCCCCAATTCATGGGTTTTATACCTGTACCATCTGGGCCATACACCTGGGTCTATGACAGGATACAGACATGGGCTGGTGCTCTAAAAGGCCTTTCCTAGCCTCAGAATTTTTGTGGCTTTCTTCAAATTTTTGTACTCTACACTAGACCTGTGTGCCCTCCAAATGTGCATTACAATGCATGTAAACATAATTCATTATATATTTATATTTAATGATATCACACAATTGTAATTTCACTTATATAAATTATGTTATTTATATAGATTAAATTATATTACATAGGTTTATGTATAAAATCATAATTCAAAATCTAAGGTATTCATTAATGTGATAAGGAAGTATTTTCCCTGTTTGTGACTTTATAAACAGAGCATAGGGCTTAGTTTTATGAGATACCCATGAATAATATAAAGCATTTCTTTCCTTTTCTCTATGAACAAGTTGACTTTGGCCAACTCATTTGGCCAAAGATCTGTGCCCTTTCCCTCATTTTTCTGAAAACTGTGAACAGCATGGGGTGGTTGTTAGAATTAAATGAGATAAATGTGTCTGGAGTGTGTATTTTTTTAAAGTAAGGTTTACATGACTGCTATTATTGTTTTATTGGTGGTATTTATGCAAGCTAAAGAGAATGTAATTGAATAGAGAAAAGTTTGTCAATTTGGTTTTCTCCCTTCCAACTCTTTTTCAATTTATTATTCCTCACTCCTCTTTGTTATCCAACCACATCTGGCTTTAGATAGTGCAGTGAATGCGTACACATAGGCAAACATGCTGCACATCAATAGCTCTTTCTCATCTCTTCTTGCTTACGTTTTTGGACAGAGAACAATTGTGACCTCCAAAGTAATCTGGTCTGAGAAAGGTCAGTGCATGCCCACAGGAAAGCTAGGACTCGTAGATGCTTCAGGGACACTCTGCCGAGAGTAATAGAGCTTTTGCTTCTGACTGGCAGGCTGGCAAAGCTCTTCTGTTGGCTAGACCGACTATATGGCAAGCCTTTTCCATTGGCCTCAGAACACATAAACTAAGCCTACAATTCTGGCCACCGCTTGATTATCTCTCCAGCCAATCATCCCGCTTCTTTCCTCCACAGTAACTGTACCAACAGCTATTGTGTGAGGAGATCGTTCTTTAAAATGCTAATTGAAAAACATGGAACATGCCTCATGAGTTATGTCTAATCTCTCCATAAGACTAGGGCTTTTATGATACAGGACCTAGGTTTTCCCCATGGGAATTGATTTTTATAGAAAGGAGTGACATTTAATCTCTAGAGATAACAGCAAATAATAAAAAGGGGAAGTTGCTACTCTTTTAAAAGTTATGCTTGTAGGACATAAGTATTATATGGCAGTATTTGAAATGTGGAACTATCATCACTTTGTTGAAGGTTGGGTCATTTGCTTTACCTCAGCCTTAGAAAACAGCATTCACAAAATCCCGTTGCATAGCATTTTTAACCGTGCGTCTTTGGGATGTATGCTTCTGTGCGAGTCAGGTCCCACACAATGGTTGAGTGTGCAATTGTTAGACACCCTTCAGCCATTTGCTGGGGTTGGGGGAACACAAACAACATTTCTTCCCATTATCTTCAGTTAAGCTCCTGTTTGCAAGGGTTGTTTATATGGAAGGCAGCAAGACTGAAAACAAACCGAAGAAAACAATGTTAACATAAATGCTCCAGAGGAGACATGTCTTGCTAATGGCTTTTTCAGAAGCCATAGGGAGTGAGGGAGTAACACTTCCACTCCATTGAGCTGACTTGAGTTTTTAAAGGCTTGTGAACTATTTGAAGAGCTTTAGAGAATTTCCTGTCTGAACTGGGACTTTGTTACTTTTGAAGTGGCTGTTACTACTGGAATACCATGAATGGCAACACGGAATTACAAAAGGGGGAAAGAAACTTTCAAGATACAACTTCTGGCTCTGCACCTGCTGTTTCCCTGGTGGCCAGGCCCCCATCCAGGGTGGCAAGCCATTCTTCCATGGTAATAAATATAAAAGATGACTTTGAGGAAATCTATGCATGTAGATGAGGCTCACACTAGGACAAAGCCATAATTTTGCATATAGCTTGGGAAGAAGGCAGTAGTTCAAACTTTCCTGGACACCTCTTCTTAAATGGATACGCATCACCCAAATCAGCCCCACAAATCTCTTCTACATGGGGTCAGGGAGGCAGCAAATTATTTCCATTCAATCCGGTATTATTAGTATAACACTTTTAACTTAGTTGAGGTTAACTGATGGGGTGCTAAATCTGAAAGTTTTCTGTGTGGAGCATAACCTATATGTATGTAAATTACATGAAATGCAGTCACACATATTTAACAGAATATTGCTAAATAAGCCAGATTGGGGGAAATAAAGAGAAATCCAGAGAACTGAGTTCTACAGATTTGGAGAACGAATGCATCTGCATGAACCAATGGGATAATTCTGAATTAGGCACCTAATTTCCTATTTCTGGATATTTTAATCTACGAAATATATTCTCTACTCAAAGTCTCTCTTTCACTTCCAGTGTTTTATAATTTTTATAGTGGGGCTACTATTTTTATTTAGTATGGAAGTAATTTTGGATTTCAAAAAGTAAGATGGGGGAAAGAAATAAAAGCTCCTCGGCAAAAAAACAAACTGCAAGTCCTCACCTAACTTTGTCTTTAGCCTTTCCCCTGGCCCTGGAGATCAGTGCTGACAGTTCCCACCACCCCAGCTCGGATACTGCTTTCTGTGCAATAGATTTGTTAGTATTTAAAGAATTCGAGCTGTTATTACTACTGTTTTGTTTGTTTGTTTGTTTGTGCTTGGCCTCTCCAAGCAGGGCTTTGAAATATAGACTATTTGGTGGAGGATTTTTTTCTATTTATTTCTATGATAAATTATTAACTTAGGTTAATTTTGTGCTGCTAACTGGCCCCTTCCCACACACCAATTTTTCTTAATGATGGAGGGAATAGAAGAAAACAATTTTAAAAATGAAAAGGTGCTGGGAAACCCAGGCAATTTCGCAACTACTGTCTTCTTCAGTTTATACAAAATCACGGTGTGCGGGTCCTTAGTTCATCTGAAACGGAACAACTGAGCAGAAAGCGGTTTGATATTCATGACACAGGAGCTGGGAGTGAGAGGTCTCTGCATCAGAAAGTTCCAGGTTTTGTCTCATTAACTCCTAAAGACATACTTCAAAGCAGGCAAGGGAATGTCTGATCGCTAACTAGTAAGTTTTACTAACTATCTGTTTGACTCCAGATCATTAACCCTCAACATCCGTTATTAAAATACAAAGGCAAATCTGTTACTGTTTTTTTAAGACGGTCTATATGAAGTTCAGTTGAACATGACTTGTTATGGGGTGTTTGGAATTTCCTCCCAGCACTGTGCCATGACAATAATGGAACCTCTTAAATGTAAGACAACTGAGAAGGCTAGGAGAGCATTTATGCCTTCTGGGTTGTGAAAGCTCATGTTTCTAATATGGAAAGGCTTTGATAGTTATGTGGAACATTGAAGGCATTTATGTTAAGATTTTAATTGAACTTTCCAGGTCATGCCTACTGAAGTTTGGATCTTCCCACAGCCATTCATCTTTTGATCTTATGGTTTATATTGTTTCCAGAAATCTTCAGTTCAGTCAATACTCTGAATTTCTCATTTGGATAAATGAATCCCTCCCGTTTTAATAAAACAAATGAGATCCTCCACAATCAAATAGATAAAAAAGATGTTAAAAGCTTTTCAGAAAAAAAAAACTTTAGTGTAAGGTCTGACACATGCAGATTAATGATTAAGAGAAATGCCTAATAGAGTTGTCTCACTTAAAATTCTATGTCCCTAGTTTTAAATTAGACATAAGTGGGATCCTCATACATGAAATTTTGTTATAAAGTGGATACAGAAAAATCCAGTAATTTTTAAGTGGAGTTAACATGAAAAACATATGTTCTTCCTTGAAAGGGTTACTAAAAGGAGAGATGAGTATTTTTTTAGGCTCCCCCTTTATCTGCCATGGATTCTAACACCCCTTGCTTTGTGCTCAACTCCACACTGCAAAGTGCTCCCACTGAGTGCTCCTGCTACTTCTCACTGGAATTTGTCCTGACCTCGGAGATGCTGCAGAAAGATGAGGCCCTTAAATGGTAGTACTCACTGCACTACACTGAGAGTAGAACACAAAATCGAAAGACTGGAGGTGAGGAAGATCATTTCTCTCCTGAAATAAATTTTGGGTTTTCAATTTTGAGGACAGGCAGGCCTAACAAATATTTCCACTTCCTTTTAACTACACTATTCAAAAAGGACAGTGAAATAGGGTTGAAAAGCATGGAGGAATGAGGGCCCACTGAATAGTCTCAGCCTTGAGAACCTGTATCCAGAGCAGAGTGGAAGATTATACCTGTGGGAGAAGAGACAGCTGTGGCTGCTCTCCCTCATTTCCCATGGCTGACTACCAAGAAGAAATGTGAGCTCAGGCTGCCAGGCCTGCTGCAATTTCCAAAGGATGCCCTTGATGTGCAATTTATATTAAATCTTCCACCTTTTAGACGTTTAACACTCATTTAGAAAATAGTTTTTACAGTGTGACCAAGCAAAGCTCAACTGAAGGTAACCCACTTGGAACCTTGGTAAATAATCTTCGTGTTTGAAGTGGGTATATTTGTGAGCTCGAACACATTCCGTAGACCCTCCAAACCAAAAATCAAAAACAAGACACGGTATGAGAAGAGCAGAGTCGGTGCTCAAGATGTGACCTTTGCTGCAGGGCTTCTCTTACCCACTGCTACTTGGCCTCTGGCTTCCTCTCTTACACATAAAAGACTTATATTAAATGGCTTCCAAGCTATGTTCCATCCAGAAAGTTCTCTAATGTGCACACAATGGCTTTAGAATATATGAGGATAAATGATGTTGTCCCACATAGGTGTCATTAATGAGAACTCTTGTTGGTCTGGGTGACTGAGCTTTCTTCTTTGTGTTACTATTGCATTTGTCAACATTCTGTGTCATTGAGCCATAATCTTAGCCACCGTGTTGTATTACAAGCCTCTGTGGAAATAATAATGCTGTTGAACTATTTATATGCTGGATACAGCATTCCCATACAAAAGTCATTTTAGGAAAAAATATATCCTTCACTTCACTTTAAGTGACTACAGTATTTTAAGACACATTTCATATATTTATAATAGGACATTTCTCTCCTGCCTGCCAATTCCCAAATAACCACTCAGAGGTTTATATTAATTACAAATTCTCAGTCAATAGCTCAGACTTCTTACTAACTAGCTCTTACATTTTAAGTTAACTCATATTCCTTTTGTATGTACTGCCACATATTAACATAGCACGTTCATCTCCTTCTCCCTTTGCACCTGGCTGGTGAATTCACTGACTTTACCCTTCTTGCTCTGAGTCTTCTGTGTCTGGCTGTCCTCCCTATACTTCCTGCCTTACTACCGACCTGTCAACTTTTTATTAGCCAATGAGAGTAATACATATTTACAGTGTACAGAAGGATTATTATATAGCTTATATTCTTGTTTGACTTTCCAGTGTTCCTATCTTGCTTTAAACTACCCAGAAACACCATTAAAATCTGTTTTTTTTTTGACAGCACCTGACTGTCCGTTTTCTCTTCAGCATACCTGTTCCTCAAGACACCACACAAGTTGAATCCCTGTGCTTATGGGGCACTATGAAAATTAGAAGTAGATGCAATCAGGTTATTAAATGTTAATTTTGACTATTTTTATTGGGTTTCTTCCCATATAACTGTTTTGTCTAACTAATAACACTAGAACAAAGTGTATAACTGAGTCACCCACATGCAGTTAACAGTGTGAGTTTTAACCCGAAAGTCTGATTTCTGGTTGTGTGACCTAACATTCAGTTATAAGGAAAGGTTTGGTCATGGAGAGGTCAGAGAAGATAAGAACTCAACTTTTTCACTTTTCATTTGAGCAGGTTGTAGCTAGGCAAGCTGAAAGCAGTACTATAAGGCCCAGGCCAGTTGTAATTCAAATCTTGTTCTGAAGTTCTTTCCAATAGCTTTCTTTTCCAAGTTAAAAAAGAAAAAAAGAAAAGAAAAGAAATTAGTTCAATTGCATTACTTTTATATGTTACATATAACTAAATTGTATTTTAAAAGTCACAGTCACTACTTCAACAAAAAATTGCAGGCAAATATTTTTAGATAATATATTACATTTTTACTATGATCTTAAGTGTATCTTCCCAAAATTCAAGAATTGACATTCTAACCTGAAGTATCTCAGCCTACAAATCTGTGTGCAGAGAAAGCCTTACAATGGTAACGATGCTAAAGTGCATCTTGAAGATGAGTCTTACTTACCCGAACCTACTGGGTGTCTTATAAGAAAGGGAAGTTTAGGCACACAAGATACAGCAGGGGCCACCTGCCCTGAAGAAGGACGTTTGAAGGACGTAGAGAAGCCTACCAGCTACAAGATGAGGAGAAAGGCTTGAGGATTATGAGACCTACTAACAGCTTACTTAGCATCTGTACCTGAAATGGGATACATATCTGTTATTTAATGTGTGTTTGTGAAGACTTCTGTACTATTTTTCGTACCAAGTCTCAGAACCAATATTGCAAAATGAACAATGCAGACATATTTAAATTGTCTAAGAAGACATAAATTTCTTAGAACTCAGAAGGCTTATTTTTCAAAGAAAAATATAAAAGCAAGAAGTACTATGCTTGACTACAGGATTCAATAACAAATGAAACATGAAACTGACACATTGTGTTGGATACAAAGATGCCATTTTAAGTGGGACTCAGAAGGGTTCTGTGGGTAATGTGAATAAGTTTCCTGTACTCAGAATCCACATGATGCCACAAACAATGATGTAGGAGTGTCATCTGTCTATGTGTTGCTTTCATTTGTTAATTAATAAAGAAAACTGCTTGGCCTGATAGGTCAGA